>JAXQGU010000064.1:0-187954 GCA_037040355.1 Cutaneotrichosporon sp. M94-02A
TCGACTCACTTAGGCGCTCATGCTAACGGTACTGCTTCATTAGTTGGTGAAGCGGGGCCCGAATTAGCTTACAAGCCAGGAGCTCTGGCTCATGTTGACGTGGTCGTTGGGGTGAACGGGCTTCTTGCTGCCGAGCTCACCGCCGAGCAGCTCGATGGCCCGGTTGGAGATGACCTCGTTGGCGTTCATGTTGGTCTGTGTTCCTGACCCGGTCTGGAACACGACGAGCGGGAACTCGTCCACGAGCTTGAGCGAGATGACGTCGTCGGCAGCCTTGGAGATGCTGTCCGCGATTTCGGGCTTGAGGCCGTACTCCTTGTTGACGTGAGCGGCCGCCTTCTTCAGCACACCAAACGCCTTGATCAGCGGCTGGGGCATCCGCTCCGTCGGCTGTCCTGCGGGCGCGAGTCAGCTTCATTGGTTGTGAGTTCGCTGAACACTCACCAATGTCAAAGTTCATCAGACTACGCTGGGTCTGGGCACCCCAGTATCGCTCGGCGGGGACCTCGAGGTCACCGAAGGTGTCGCGCTCCTTCCTGAACTTCTGCGCCATGGCGAGGGACGTGCTGAACGATCGAGGTGCAACAGCAACGATTGATCGGGGAGAAACTCGACGAGTGGTGAGCTGAAACCCAAATGTTAGCCGGAGTCCCGCTGTCTACCGGCCATGTGACCGTGCGACCCGTCGGGGGGAAGGAGGCACTCACGCTTCGGGTGGAAGCAATAGCGGTCCGGGGGAACATTCCTTTTATACAAGCAACAGCGCGTCTGGCCGTCTGCTACAGAGCAGTTGGGCAGAGCTTTTGGGATAGAAGGGGTAAGAAGGGGGGTATGCGGCTGTCTTTAGGACACTCAGAGTCCGCTCGGTAACTGGCTACAAGCGCAACATGCTCGGAATTCATCGGATCGCAGCCGACACTGTCAGGCACGTTTGAGTATTACCACGTCAGGCTGTATTCTGATAAGACCTGGTTCTTCCGTCCTGGACAGATCTAGATCCTCTTTAGAGCCGACGTCCCGCTGCCGCACAAACGCTCGCTCAATCTCCGCCTGGGAGGGAGATCCGCAGACTCCCGGTAGAGGGTCGGGTAGACGGCGAACCCGAAGTTCGGGTGATAGGTGACCGTCACGTGAAAGCTTGTGCAAGTCAGGCAGATCTGCTCAGTGGATGCGCTGCTCTAGGCTTGAGGCATGCGTGCCATGTCCCTAGCCTCCATGCACATGACGATGATCTACCACGGCGTGGCTCAGGTGTTTGTGCCTTCTCGGAAGAAGCGATGGGCCTACGCACACCCACACCTTCCAAGCCCACAGATGCGGGACGAGGGGAAGGGGCGCAAGGGAAGTTCAAATTCCCCCACTCTTCCTCCACTCCAGCCGCAAGCGGCAAGGGCTCGGGTGGCGATGATTCAATGATTCTTACGTCACCTCAGCTTGACCCTGAGAAAAGCCTGGGGGGATTGAGTGCCGACGAGACGGGTCTCAGCCTGGACGCGTCAAGGCCACACTCACTCACCCCTCGTCCTGCTGCTGCTGCTCTGCACACACACCGGCCAACTCGTATCCTCCTCTCTTCCACTAGGCATGTCGACCTAGCTCTTGTTCTACCACTCGTTGCTTGCTCGCGATCGTTGCATGCGTGCTCGTGAATCTGATCGCGGACATACTCGCGACTGAGTCACATACCCCCGCTCCCCCACTCGGAACGCGTACGCGCGCCGCACGCACACCGCGCGCGTGAGAGAGCCGCCGTCACTTTCGCCGCTGGTGTATCCATCCGCCTCAGCTGGCATCGTCGTGCCGCTCTTTCCGCGCATCATGGCGTCTCCGCTCGGTGACCCATCGCGCGAGGCCACGCCGTCGTCGACATCGTCACAGGGCATGTCAAACGACTTTCAGTCGAGCTATTCGGCTAGTGCATCCAGTTCTCAAGGGCCACAGCCACCAGAAGATGTCGACCGTTTTCTGAAGCGCATGGACATGGAGAAGGTACGTCTTCGCCTTATGATACCCCTACCTGCGGGACTGACACCAGGCAGAAACTGCAGGCGCTGCAGCAGCGGCTCGAGCTTGCATCTGTCAAGGCCACGAATGGATGGACTGACATGAGCATTGGGGAGATTGAAGATGTGCGTTGGGGATTATGTGTTAATGCGAGCAAGATTTGCTGACGAGGAGCAGAGGCTGCCGATGCCGCCTGCTCGACGGCGTTCGTTTCAGCCTGTGCCGAGTATCAACCTCGAAGCCGTGGCTTCGTCTTCTCGAATACCATACGAGCCGCCATCTCCCGCTCGGCCATGGCAGCTTATGGATGTGCTGTGGCAGCCGCTGCCTCCGCCATCGCGCGGGCCCATGTCTCCCGGGTCGCCTGTCTCGCCGTCAGTTCAGCGCCGGCGGTCCAAGCGGGATGGAATCCGGTTCGAGGAGGGCGTGGGCGCCCTATCGAATGGTGTGGCGGGCGGTCCCGCATTACCGGGCGGTCACCACCTGCCGGTGCATCGGCGCGCGAGCTCAGCAGCCATGATGGCATATCTCAGCCACGACCCGTACCCTGTACATTCTGGCGGCCGTATTCGGAAGGAGAAGCGCTCTCAAAGCCATTCACATACGACAACACAAGATGTCGATGCGGCCAAAGCCCTTACCGCCATGCTAGGCGGTGGCGGCAGCAGTAATGGGAACAATGCGACGCCCTTCATGCCAGGGACACCTCCCCGTCACCGCTCGGCGTCTGTGCAACGACGAGCACCGTCGACAGCCCCGCCTCGACCGAGCAGGAGGTCGGAATCCACGACGCGGGAGTACGATCCGGCAGATCGGCTACGGGTGGATGCTGCGGCTGCGAATCGACACGAAGACGAAGACACAGACGCGGCCGAGCTGATGATGTTTCTGGCGCACTCGCCAAGCGCAGCAGGTACACGGCGGTACTCTCCCTCGTCCGACTCGGCGTCTTCGTCATCCATGGGCGGCGCGGCGCGCGTCTTGTTTGCGGACGGACCGCACGATCCGCCGAAGCAGCAACCACCGGCTGTCGGCAGCTCGAATCTCGCCCTAGCACCGCCCATCACGGCCGGTAGCCTGCTCAGTGGCTCGGAGGACTGAGCGCCCGGCGGACCGCGTGGTGAAGGCAACCGCGCACGTGTATCTCTAGACAAGGGCAGGCAAGGCCTGGCGACGACCTCGTCGCCCGAGTATAATCTTCCAGGAAATTGTATCGGATAGACAAATGAATGCGCCCTCAGAGCGCCCGTGCTCACTATGGTATCATACTGTTCTGGTCTCAGGAAATCGCGTGGCTTGTGCGGCATCGGATTGGTGCATACTGAATGATGAAACACTCCCTGAGATCCCAAAATGTAATGATGTCTAGTTCTAGTCATGCGCAATGGCAAAGATGCGGAACTCGTGAACCCCATGCGGTTCGTGCGCTTTCGCAAGCAACTCGCAATGCAGCGTATGCTGTCCTTCTTTCAGCCCGGTGGCGACAGTGTCCATGCTGAAATGCTCATCAGTACGGCCACTTGGAACTACCGGCAAATCCAGGCTGACTTACACGCCCATGTTGCGGTCTGGAACATCCCACCAGCCATCCAGAATCTGCGCGCTGGACTTATCCTCGTCGACCCAGCAGGACAGTGCGCCCAACCCGAGCGTCATGGACCGCTGATACCCGACTGCGACGGACCCGAGCGCCGCGCCGTCCGCGGATGCCGGGGCCGCGGATGTGATGAACGTGTAGTGCAGGACACTACCCGGTTTGGCCGTCGAGAGGTACCGCTTTTCCTTCCAATTCATCTGGGACCATCCCCTCGACGTCTCGTCGAGGCGAATACCGCGAAACCCGCCGGCCAAGCTCAAGTGGCTGTTGCTGTTGACTTCGTGTGCCGCGTGTGTGTGCGCCGAGTTCATCGTCCGGCACACGCGGTCCCGGTTGTGCATCCGCGCCAGCGGGTCATATCTGGATGACAGGAGCGACTGGGTGTCTGAGCCGGATCCACTAATACGTCAAACCCCGCGGGCTTACAGGAGGGATACCAGGGTCCGAACGAATGTCACGTCCGAATTCGGACGGGCGTAGGCGCCGGTTCAGCTGTCGCTGGAGATAGGTGATGACCATATTGGCAGCCAGCGAGTGTCCCACTGCTGAGATCTGCACGCGTATCAGCGACAGGCACCTACGTCCGGACGGTCTGACCTACATGGAGGAGATCGACGAGCTGCCCACCCCATCGCTGGACCTTCGGGTCGTCGATAGATAAGGTCGGCCCCGTTCGGAACCACCGAGGTAATTGGGTGTCCGGATCGCGGTTGATCAGCGGTAAGAGGTTGTCCCGAATAGACAGGGACGGGAAGTCATAGTATGCAGCAACGTCGGCGTGCAGTGACCCGGCGGACAGCAGCGTAGGGAACAAGGGTGTGAAGGTCCTGCGCCAGAGCATCAGCATCATCGCCTACGACGAGAAACGGCACTCACTCTATATTGATAATGGCTGGCTTGTTGGGCCCGTGCAAGAGGTTGCGAACTAAGCGCTCATACACCGCCGTGCCCTCTATACTGAAGAAGTCGTTGATGCCCAGCTCGAGCAGGACGAGGTCGGCCTCTGGCGGGATATGCTCCTCTGCGGGATTAGCCTGTTGCCCAATCTCCGGTGACGAAAGCTGACGCACCATAGCACCAAGAGTAGTACTGGGCGCCTACGCCGCCCTGTGCTCCGTTGACGAACCGGTTGTCCTTGTGCGGGAACGTCTGGTTCAGCCACTGGAAGATGAGGACGTGCATGTTCTCGGGGGAGTAGAGCGTCTTGGCTCCGTAGGTGACCGACGGCGACGGGTACTCGAACAGCACGTCGTCTTCGGGTTCATGCTCGTTCTCGGCGTCGACAGCTTCGCGCGCCCGCCGTAGAGGGCGCTGCGGTCGCCCTGGTCCCGCGAGCGGGATCGAGGGCTCGACGAGTCCGCGCCCTTTGGACACCGAACCGCCGATCACAGCAACGGTGAATGGGTGACCGGCCATCGCCTTGTCGAGGAACCGGTCCACTCGCCGGCCAGTACCTTCGTGCTGCAGCGCGCGCTTGAACTCGGCCCAGTCGTCCCCCTCGAGCCCTAGCGAGCTCAAGTCCGGTGCCGCCCGCCATTCCAGCACGACCCCTCCCCCGGCCAAGCCGCCCCCAGAGCCGTTCAGCGTCATGTTGAGCATGATCGCCAGCGCCGCCATCGCGCCGAGCGCCCATCCTAGTCGGTTCCGCATCTTGCCCACTGTCTGCGATCGGGGACCCCTAGGTCTCTTGCGCGGCTGGCGCTACCGCCGAAGCTCCTTGGCAGAAGACTCGGTCTAGGAGAACCGATAGGCCATGCCGGACGTAACTGCCGCGCTGCCCTTGTGGCCTCCTATTCCACTCCGCCTGGTCGTTCGAGCGGTTTCGCTGTCAACAGCAGGTTATGCACAGCAAGAGACAAGTTTACATTGCACTTCCGCGCTCTGGGCCGATTACATGCTCTGTTCCGCCATACCACCCTCCGGACGGTTCCCAAATTGAATGGTGACTCTCAGGGCCGAGCTTGTCCGGTCATTTCCGCCCTGGCGGGCCGTACAACTCACGGGCGCCACGCCCGCACACATGCCCCTCGGTCCGCGATCCTAACCAGGTCCGGCGGTCCACCCACCGGCGAGTCGGCTACAGGTCTCCCGCCCGATGGGGCCTGAGATCGGAGCCAGAGTTCACTGGGTTGAGTCAAGCAGGGAGATGCATAAGGCACCCCCTGAGTGCGGGTCCCCTATTACACCCCGTCTATGGCCGCTGCATCGCGTCTCGTGTGTAGTCGATACATGAGGAATACGGGGGCCAGAAAGGTCACCCTGTAAAGCAGGCATACAGTCTAGCTCGATTTGAGGCTGACCTCGGACAGAATCTTGAACGCCTCCTTGTACGCGTCCAGCAGGGCCTTTATGCGCGTCCGCTCCGTGACCAACGCCTCGTCCTCGAACAGCAGCTCGGCGAAGAGCTCGGGCTTGTACAGAGACGACACGAGTCGTTGCTGCAGCACATCCCGCGAGAAGTTGACCTGCAGGTCAGCGCATGTCGGTTTTGAGAGTCACTCACCAAAAGGTGCATGACGGCCTTGGGAACGAGGTCCTGAATGCTTTGCCGAGTGATCGCGAAGTAACTCGCAATCAGGCTGCGGATCAAGTTGGTCTCCATCTCTTCTCGTGGCGTAAGGTGCAGTGGCTGGTCCGCGGGCGACTAGAGGGGTCAGCACGGCTGCGTTAGAAGTCACAGCAAGACTGACCGCTTCGATATGCTTGCCGAGACTCTTCATGTCGTACGCGGTGGTGCCCGAGTCCAGACCACGGCTAGACCCTCCGCGCCGATTGGTGCCCAGATCGGGCAGGAGGTCCCGCTGCGGCGCTTGCCCATGCGGCGTCCGGCTATGGTTCCCGCTTCCCCGCTGCACAGCCGTCATGTCGCTGGCGGAGGAAGACGCCGGCGCGGACGTCACGGGAGCGGCGCCGTTGGGGCCGCCGAAGAAGTAGTTCAGGAAACTTTCCTTGGCCCCGTGCGGAGACGAGCCCGTCGACGCCGGTGCGCCAGGCTGCAGGAGGTTGTTGGCGTTGGGTCCGGGGTTGACCGTGCCCGAGCCGGTACGCTGATGCCGTTTCGGCAGAGCCGGCTTGGCCGTCGAGCTCGACGGTCGACGAATGTCCGGCACGGATGTCGATGCAGATCGAACGTGGTGGTTCTGCTGGTGCTGCGCGAGGCTGCCGCCAAGCGAGGCAGATCCGCCATTAGGCGGGCCAGAGGCCGCATCATCGCTGGACCTGTCGTCCTCGTCGTCGCTGTGGACACTGGGGTGCGAAGGCGCCTTGGGCGCCGCGGGCTTCGGGCCCTCGCGCGCAATCATCGCGCTGTCCTGCACAAAGTTGGGGTGGTTCGTGTTAATGTACGCAGCTTGGATCTGGATCAAGCTCGAGACGTATTCGGACGTGGGGCCAAGTCGCTCTCGCAGCAGATCCGAGACGACCTCGACCAGCTGCGCCTGTAGGCGCGGGAACCGCTGCAGTTCCTGGCGGTCAGCTCTACTTTGCAGCAAGAACGCACTGGACTGGTGCAGTTGTGGCAGATCTTCATGAGTTCCTCGTACACGAGCTCGACGCAACGGAGACTGGGCGGCTCGAGGAGCTTGATCTGAGGCTTGACGAGCAGGTCAAACGCCACTTCGGGCACAAACAGGCTCGGCCGCGGACCCGTCGAGTTTCGGATGGCAGTGCGAATGTCCGAGATCGTGAGGTTATGCGTCGGGTCGATGGACTGCAGTGCGTGGCCGAACACGTCGTTGAAGATGTAATAGATCCTCGCACCGCCTGAGAGCTCCTTGGTGGAGATTTCAAGCGAGGTGCCGTCGATTGACGAGACAAAGTCTTTGGAGAACTCAGTCATGAGCTTGAGGATGAGCGATCCGCGGTGTTGTTCGCCCAGGAAGGTCGCATCGCCGAAGGCGTTCAGCTCCTGCTGCGTCTGCCCCATCAACGTGTTCAGCCGCGCCTTCATGTCCGGCAGCTTCTCCCGAATGTGGTTCATCAGCACCTGCCCGCGTGTCAGCGCCGTTGACTCATGCCCATAGGAGGACTCACACCATTGAGGGTCTTGGCGAGGAACTTTGTGCCGCATCGGTGGGCGAGGTTGCGGTACACCGGGTGGTTCTTGAAGAAATCCTCCTCTTTCCGCCGGGCATCATCCATCGGCACGTCCTGCATGATATCCTGCTGGCTGCGGTTGACGACGCCGACGAATCCGAGCTTGAGCGGGTAGGTCCGGCCGGTGAGCACGTCGAGCGCGTTGGTGCCTGCGTCCATGAGGTCCAGCTTGGTAAGCACGCCGAGTGTTCGTAGTCCGCGCGGGTCCACGGTGCGCGCCAGCTTCAGCGCGTCCGAGTTGGCCAAGTCCACGTTCGCGGGCGATACCGCCAGAATCACCCTACGGAAGTCAGCGCAGTCATCTGCGCGTGCGCGGGCTACTCACGCGTTGGGTTTGGAGATGTAGTCGAGAACAAGGTTCTTGATCTGGCGTTCAATGTCGGTTGGCTGGTCGCCGACCGGCACCTTGGTCAGACCTGGCAGATCGACGAGCGTCAGGTTGAGGACGCCCGGGCCGTAGATCTTCAAGTTGATCGGCAACTTCGACACGCCCTGCCCCTTTATCAGCGAGTCCCCTTGCTGACTGCTCGTGACGACAACCCCACCTTGTTCTGGCCTGCGACGCGGTACGTCTCCGCCTCGATCTCCTTCCTGATCTCCTCGAAATCTGTGAAGCGGCGGTTTACATGCAGGAACTCTGCGTACTCTGCTCCGCCGGACCCCATACCGCCGCCCATGCTGCGCCCGCCAGGACGCATCACGCCCGCGCCGGCCGTCGGCGTGTGTTCCAGATCAGGGAGGTACCCGTCTTCCATCCCGCTCCCACCGCCTAGCCGCGGCGAACGCTTCACCCCGCCGAGACCACCCCCCATGGTGCTCGACGTCGCGAGCGTCTGGCCCACACCGCCGCCGCTGAGGCCGCCATACTGCTGAGCCGAGGAAGAGGGGCCTGTCGAGGACGACGAGCCGGATGCCGGGGTATGAATCAGTTGGAGGATGAGTGGCCGCCGAGTGACGATCCCTTGACCTCGAGGAAGGAAGTCCCGCCCGACAATCGTCTCGAGGACGGACGACTTGCCAGACGACTGCGATCCAACGACGACAATCTGAGGCAAGTCGACCGAGTCACCGCCGATCTGGTTGAACGTGTCCTGCAGGCGGTTCACCACCGAGATGAGGTCCCCGTCCATGGCCATGTTTGACGGATTACGAGCGATATACAAGCAAGAGACCAGACCAAGTGGTGGACCGTCCTAGGTGCAGCTGTCCGTCGAGCGTGCCGAGGAGATTCACGACGCCTCTTACCCTCGGCGCGAAGACGTAATGACCACGGTCGCATTGTTTATTCAGTCCCCCTGTCTGGGTCTGTCCTTGCATCTGCTGTTCTGGTGATGATCCATACAAGTTCCTACAACACGAGTGACGACGATGCTCCTACATGCATGATAGCCTCTAGTCAGTCCCTCGAGCGGGGGACTAGAGTTGGCTTTCGTCGTCGACGAAGACACGAACCGCTCCCCCTCCCCAAGCCTCCATGACCTTACGTCCGCTCTCTGTCGGCTGCGACAACGCTGCCTCGCCTGCGCGCGGGTCGAAAGCACAGCCATACACGGTATGTGCCGCTGCTAGATCGAGCAGTATACGCGCAAAACCCAGCGACCGATAAGGCGGGAGCACGAACATGCGATGAATGCCCAAAGGCGTGGGTTGTGGCGTTGGGCTATTCCATTCAGCTACTCTGGCCTGTCCCGCGAACTCGGTGGGACACTCACTCGCACATGACTCCACCGCCGCTATCGATTCCATTCCCCTCTTCATCCTCTCTCAAAACCCGCATCGCCCATTTGATAGGCTGAGACACAACCACACCCACGACGCGCTCTCGCGGCTTAGCGCCGTCCGCCCGGGCTTCGAGCAGTCTCCGACGCTTGCCTTCTGCCAGTGGTGGTGGTGAGGACGTCACCAGCAGGAAGATCTTGCACACATTAAGGATCGCAGCCGGTAGTGGTGGTGCGGACAGCACAGTGTCGACCATGTGAAGGACTTCGTCCAGCTACGGGCCTGTGTCAGCCGACAGTCTCGCTCGCCTAGGCAAATAGGAGACTCGCCTTCGCACTGATCGTGGAGCCATCAATCATGATCGCTCTGCCTCTTCCAGCTCCTTTAGGTCCGAATCGGACATCCTCCCGGACAATGTTGTACTCTGCGCCCGCGCCAGCCTTCTCCTTGCCCTTTCTCTGGCCGCCGTGGCCGTTATTGTCCCAGACAATACCCCTGATGACGCGTGCGTGGTGTCGCGTATGAGTGCCCTCGTCGTCTCCGCCTCGGACGTACGACATCCCGCATTCTTTGCACGATTGCAAGAGCGGAAGATGTGTGAGCTGCGTTTGAGCGAGAGTTGGTCCTTTTTGAGGCGCTATGTCGCGCGCGATCCGTTTGGTTGCCGATGAAGTCGGCGAGCATCCGGCGTCGTTGCCCCTCTTTGCTAAGCTCTTCGGCGGAGGAGAGGACGAGGCGATCAAGTTCAGAGCAGCGGGACCCAAAGGTGCCCGTTTCGGCAGAGGCGCGAAGAACCCCTTCAGGCTACCTTGCCTCGCAGCATTAGGTGCTCTGCGTGACCCAGCGGCAGGGACGCCAGACGACATGATGTTTTCCTTCGAGTGTACCGGTGAGCTAGATCGCAATGCTCGTTTCGCGTCGAAGATCGGTGGTGAAGAAGGCGGGGGAGTGACGATTTCCGAAGAAGGGCCGGATGGAGATGAGCAGGACAACAGCATCGAGAAGGAAGACGAGCTAGAGGATGTCTGTTGCAGGGGCTGTCGAGCGCGCCCGTACGTTGTCGGCATTTTCGCTTGGTACAAGACACGGCTTAGGAGCGCACAGTACAATACAGTCACATGTATCAACTGGAATCGAATAGTTACAACAGCAAGCGGGCAATGTCGTGCGAGTCGTGACGCGTCGGGGGAAGAAAGAAATCAACAACGTTTACGGCATCGTCTTCTGCTTCTCCAGGGCGAGTGGCGGCTCGATGAAACGGGCGGTGGCGGCGATGCGGAAACCGAATGGCTCGACACGATGGTCGTACTGTCGCTGGATCTCATGACCCCGCATGACCATCACGTCCTGTATAGTATCAGGGTTGAGCATGATCTCGGTCACTCACCCCATGCTCGAGGGTTACTGAGAGGTCCACCGGACCTTTTCGCTCCGAGACCCCGGCCGGAGTCTTCCTCCTCCAAGACATCTGGGCCGCGCTGCCCAGCGAGAGCGAAGCAATGTACGGGCCGACGCCTAGATCTGTCAGATATAAGATCCGGGTAGTTTGAGTCTCCCTTACCCTTCTCTCCGTCGTCGTGCCAGTTCATCTTCTGGCCGTCGGCATAGATGACACTGAGCACCTCGTTGAAATGAGGCGCTCTGCCGGTCGCAAGATGTATCAGGAACATCATGCTATGTCCTCTGTCAGCCTCTAGTGCAGTAGATCATATTAAGTAACGCCCTACTGGTTCCGAGCCTCCAAAACACAATTTGGAGATCCCTTGAAGGGGAGGCTGTTTGATTTTGCGCAATACTTGTATGGCTCGCCGGAGTTGAGCGAAAAGTATTGCGACAGCATCCTGCCTCCCGATTTGTTCTACTCCGTCAGCTGTAGCCTGTAACCTGGAGATCGTACCGATTGCAGAATGCTTCTTTCGAACAACGGCGGCTCGGCATTGGCGGCTGCGCCCATGTAAGATCCAAGAATGCGGTTGGCCGTCGTGACCTCGTTCGGACGTATAAGCATTATGCTGCCGACCCTACAGAGTCAGAACCGATAGCCATCTTATCAGATACTCACTGTTTGGGCAGCACGAACACTCTCACTTCGCCCTTCCCCGTCGACAGCGGCCAGTTGAGCGTCTTGAAGCCGAACAGATGCCGGTGTGCGTATGTCGGATGCGGCACCTGTATCGCCCGCCAAACCCGGCCCAGCTCCTCCCACCACTCGTGTGGCAGGGACTCGGGCGAGAGTTGTTCGGATAGCCTGAGCTCCTTGGCGCAACCCTCGCATCGCTGCCTCGTCAACCCCATTAATTATGCAGATGACCCACCAATACATTCCACGCTGAGCGCAGATTCGCTCGGCCGCATTGCTGACATACCCAACCTGGAAGTCAGCCCCGATACAACTTCTGCCGATGGGTGGCTCGCCCGCAGACCTACCTCCAGTGCGCCAGGCACCCCAGATGCCTGGGAACTGCTCGAACCATGGCGGCGGTCTGACGTCGTAGGGGATACTTATCGACCCCGGCGGCTCCATCCATCTGAGGAAGGCGTTGGAGTACGTGAGTTCGAAGTTGGCGGGTATGGTCTGCATGGGGCCGCATATAGGTATCTTCCACATGTCCTCGCACTTGGGATTCAAGCATGTCCAAGCTTCCTCGAAGATCTTGAGTGACGGCTGCAAGCATTCGGAGCAAATGTGCCTGATAACCGAGCTGTGTGTCCCGGTCACGGTACGACCCCGATCGATGCGCCTGACCGCAGACCCCAGGAGTCGAGACCCAGGTAGAGGGCGTACTGCCCGAGGCGCCGTATGGTCAAGCCCCGCCATATGGCTTGCCCACGTCCTGATGTGGTCCATCGGGTTTGAGATCGTCCGTGCGGCCAAGGCAGTGCTGAATGGGACTCGATAGACATCTTCGTCTTCGGATGTCTCGGAGATGGGCCGCCCGATCAGGACGTTCTCGAGCTTCCTCGTGTGCAGAGTCGGCGGTAGCTCGGGGGATCCTTGGGTAGAGGGCGTCATGATTGAGGTGTCTGTAGTGCTCGTGGTCGTCCCGCTGGACTCGCTTGCGGCACCTGGACAGGAGGAAAGTGGCGATGAAGGCGGGCTGGCCGCAGCCCACCAAGGTGTCCCCTGCTCTTTGATCCAGTCGAAGCGGAACTTATACCGATGAAGTAGCTTGCACCTCTCGGGAGGAGAGCTGCCGGTTGGATGCTCCCCCTCAACCCATGAGTAGGATATCCAGTACCTGGCGTCATATTAGCTACTTCGTTGTGGGTCGCACGCAGAGGCGTACCATCCGAGCACGCCGTAGGTGTAGTCCAGCTTCCAAGGCAGGAGGGAGTACTTTGACCCGACGAGGAGAACAACAGGTATCCGATTGTTCCGCGCGTTAAGTAGAGCCCTGATTGGCGCATCGCTTTCCGTCTGGTCGTCGCTCAAGGCCATTCCATCCCCGACGACAGACTGCACACTTTTACCGCCACTTCACGATCAGTTCCTAGGCCTGCGATGGGCACGTACCCGTGAGATATGATGACTCGACCATCTTGCGCCCATATGTCACGCCTGGAACTTTGTTGAGCCGCTAGAATTCCAAGCGCTCTGCCGAAAACTTACGGAGACCCATGGCCGTCTAGGAGGTAACCGTATGGTACCTCGCGCTTCTTATACAACCCGGACTGATACGCTCGGTAGTAAGGCAGAGCCTCGCAGAGCTCTTGCCGATGCTGTGGAAAGTCAACGCGGCCGAGGGAAGTGCCACTGGATGGCTACTGACCATTGCCCAAACGGGAGCCTTGACGGGGAGGGATGGCCTATCCGGCACTTTATCATGATCGTTCGAGAGCGCTCGGGCCTGGCGAGGAGCGGAGGCCTTCCTGTTCGCCTTGGATCTGCCTTTTGTGGCTATTTCACGCTGAGTGGCGACGCTGCTCTCAGAGCTGATCGGGAGGAAGAGCGACGGGACATCTACGAGTGGAGGGGCCTCGTTTGGCACGGATGGAAGTAACTCTGGCGGTTCGGACAGCGGAGAGCTTTCTCCGGTAGTGGAGCGAGGCAATTCCTCTGAGGGTGTTTCTGCGTAGCTGCTCGACGACGCAGGATCGAAAAGCGGCAAGGTGCTCTTGATCGGGGCACGAGACTTCTTCTCAGGCCGGTTGTTGCGCCTCAGGGACGACGGTGCTGAGACCGACGACGCATTTGTCTCACTTGTTGGGACGAAGTCACTGCTCCAGCTCGATGAACTTGTTGGCCGGATTGAGGACTCATACAAGGACGAAGTATGGCCATTTGACAGGCTAGAACTGCGAGGAGCGGTCGCCTCCGCGAGTCTGCTTGAAAGGTCGACCCCTTCGGACATCAGTCGGATCTCAGTGTTCGCGCTCACCTTGTGACCGGTATACAAGCCGGGGCGGCTCCGATAACGGCGAGCTAGATCCTTCGAGCGGACGTGCAACAGCTGCAGCGGTCCCATCCGGATCCGGGCTTGAAGAGGTTGGGTCCCGCCTAGGAGGTGGTGGATCGCCTTTCGAGACATGGGGACTGTGCTTTGAGCTCGGACCCTTCTGTCGATCGGCGGGGTCCTTGTCGTTGCCCTTCTTGTCCCGGCCATCCGAGCAGCGAGGGCTCGGTAAGCTCTCAGTGGTGCCCTTGAATCGTTTTGACGGCGGCGAACTGTCTGGCAGAGAGGTGAGGGAAATCTCATCACTTGCTGGACCCGCATGATCGCTGGGGGAGCTCGCGTCTTTATGATTCAGCCTAGCCTATTTCGCCACCCACCTGTCTTTGCTTTCTTCGTCGGCCGGTCGTCTGGGCTTCTCTGCTGGAGCTCGCGGATCTCAAGGAGGAGCAATAACGGCAGGTTCTTCTTTCGCTCCTTGCAGAACTTCTCGCCCGCCCGGATCTCGCCGTCCATGGCGAAGGCCATGGCGTTGATGTACAGGGAGAAGAGGGGATCCTTGACATCGAAGACCTCGCGATGCCCAGCTTTCAAATCGGCTCAGCTGCGGCTCCAGTGGCACCTAATCTGCTCACCTGACACGTCTTGCTTTCTCGCCGCGGTGCTCGACGAAGGCGGTGCGGAATCATGACGATTCTGGGCCCTTGCCACCCGGTACTGCGCCGCAAACTCCCGCGCAGCCAGGTGACCTTCCTCGCCTAGGAGGCCGATCTCGAACTGCCGCCTGGCTTCGAGCTTGCTCCGTTAGCACTCACCCGCCGCCCGTGTTCAGCACCCACCTCTTCCTCGATCCGATCGGACTGGTTCAAGGCGTCCGCAATAATCGTAAGGGGCCCATAATGAAGGTGACCCAGTCGTCCCCCCCAGCACTCCTTGCACGTCAAGAGGGCATTTCGCAGGGTCGGCGTGAGAAGATTGCTGTCCAAGTAAGCGGGAGGAGGGGGACTGTCCCCTCGACTCCGTTTGGGCATACTGCAGAATATATCAAGAGATGGGCTGAAATGTAAGTGGAAGAAGGGAGGATCAGTCCACGGGGTTCAGGTCAGTCAACATGTCTGGAGTCTGCAGTAGTATAGTAAGTTACGAGGTGGTCCAAGCGCGGTTTTTTCCTGCTGTCATCGATGCATCATGTGACAGGCACTTCGGGTCAGTCCGGACGTGCACCAGCGCCGCACGCATGCCTCATGAGTCTCGACTATGCATGCCATCCTGAACCTTATGCGGAGCAGAGTGCCACAACTCAATGACAGTCCCGGTGAAATCACATGCATCGTAGAAACGTTAGTCGTACTGGATCTAGACGGCCGCAACGATGGCCTCAGCAGCGTTGAGCGCGCCGACCATCTTGACGCATTCCCGCCGCCTGCATAGGTCAGTATTGCAAGATATTCCTCATGGTCACAGTGACTGACCTGGCGACGACGTCGGGCGACTCCTTGAGCAGCTCCTCGAGGACTTCCGGCTTGTACAGATGCTCAAGCAGCTCCTTTTGCAGGTTTTCCTTGGAGAAGTTGACGAGCGTGAGGGTGATGGCCTTGGGCACCATGTCGATCATCTCGCGCTTGACCAGGGCGAAGTAGCTCTGAATCAAGAGCTCTGCGGCGGGTCAGCTTTACAAGCTCCGCTAGCTGAAGTGCGGGGTGGTACGCACTGATGACCTCGGTCTCCATCAGCTCGCGGTCGTTGAGGGTGGCGACGGGCTTGATGACCGGGGGAGGGGCGTCCATCTGCCCTCCGCGGCGCTTGACCTGTGGCTTGTCCTTGGCGAAGAAGCTGCCGAAGAAGCTGGGCTCGTCCTTCTTGAAGTCGACGTCGAGGTCTTTTCCGTTGTTGAGGGCGCCTGGGGCGAGCTTGCCCGACTTGGGGTCGATAGGCTTCTCGGGCGCCTTGGAGGCGTTCAGTCGCTCCGTGACGATAGACATGGCCTTGTGGCCGTTCAAAAAGTCGGGATGCGTCGTGTTGACATAGCAGGCCTGCATGGCAACCATGTCGGTGACGAGCTTGTTGGTCGGCGCCATGCAGCTCTTGAAAAAGTTGATCACGACCTGGTTGAACCGATCCTTGAGCTCGGGGTACCGCTTGAACGTGGACGTCTTGTTCAGCAGCGTGCCGAGGATCCGGATCAGCTCGTCGTACACGAGCGCGCAACATCTCAACGAAGGCTCCTCGAGTCGCCGGATCTGCTGCTTGACAATGACCTCGAATGCCGCCGTACCGACAAACAGCGCCGGCGTCGAACCAGACGAGTTGTACAGGATCGTTCGGATGTCGCCGTCCTTGACCTGGTCGAAGGGGTCGATCGACTTGACGCCATTGTTGTACAGCTCGTGGAACACAAACGAGATACGCGCACCGCCCGACAGCTCGTTCAGCGACAAGTCGTTCGTGTTACCGTCAATCGCCGAGCGGAACTCGGCGCAGAACTCGGTAATCGTCGACAACACGACCGATCCAGGGTTCGTCTCGCCCATCGCACCGCCCAGCGACGCCAGCTCCTGGCTGTACTTGATCAACTGCTGGCTGATCCGCGCCTTGATGTCCGGCAGCGTGTTCCGGATGTGGTGCATGAGAATCTTCCATCAGCCCATGTCCGCGTTACGCATATCAAGGCTGGCTCACCAGGTTGAGCTTTCGGGCTAGCCAGGGAGTACCGCAGTACTGGGCCTTGGAGGCATAGCTGGGGTGAGACTCGAAAAACTTGGCTTCATTCTCAAGAGCGGCGGCGATGCTCTTGCTCTGGTCGATGTCTCGCTGACCTCGGTTGACGACAGGGACGTAGCCCAGGCGGAGGGGAATGACTCGTCCGGCGAGAATGTCCACAACATCGGTACCCTGGTCCATCAGGTCGACCTTGGTCAAGACACCGATGGTCCGGGTGCCCTCGGGGTCGACCTCTCGTGCGAGTTTCAGGCCGTCCGAGTTGGCCAAGTCCGTGTTGGCCGCAGTGACGGCGAGGATGATCGCATTGGGCTTCATGATGAACCGCATGAGCATGTCTCGGATCTGCTTCTCAATGTCCCGCGGCTGATCACCGACCGGCACCTTGGTCAGACCGGGCAGGTCGACCAGGGTGAGCGTAAGCACATTCGGCGAGAAGATTCGCAGGTTGATCGGGTTAGGCGAGATACCTCCGTTCGATCAGCTCCTGGCCCCGCTCGTTTTCCCTCAAAGACCTACCGGCGTTCTTTCCGGTCATCTTTTCGGTATCACGGACAATCTCCTCGCGGATCTTGTGGAAGTCGTGGAACTTCTGCCCAGGGAGGTGCAGGAACTCTCCCCACTCGTCCGGGTTGTTCTCGTTCGTCCGCTCCTTCTTCACTTCCACCTCGCCCTCCTTCGGCTCCTCCGCTGCGCCCGCCTTGCCATTGGGCTTGGACGTCGCCGGCCGGTTGATCAATTGCAGAACCTACGGCGCGTCAGCGCCGTCTCTCCCCTCAGCACTGATACCGACAAGTGGTCTACGGGTGACGATACCCGTTCCTCGGGGCAAGAAGTCCCGGCCGACAATGTTCTCAAGCACGGATGACTTTCCACTCGACTGTGAACCGATCACTGTGATCTGCGGCAGATCCTACATCTGTCAGACTCGGTCCGGCAGAACGTCCGGCTCGAGCGCGGCACGCACGATGTTGTTAGATACACCGATTGATGCGAAGACATCTTGAAGCTGAGAGAGTCAGCATATGTACTCCGTCAGTCCGGAGAACGGTGCTCACCTTGTTCACGAGGTTGATGAGTGACTGGTCCATGGCGGGCGACTGTGTTCACTGGACGAAAGGACTACGGGGTCAGCCGACGTGCGCCTTGGACGTCCAGGCGAGTGCCATCGCAACGACTCGTCGCCCCACGGCAATTGACTGCACAGCCGAGGATCCGACGTCCCCTGCTCCGCATGTCCAAGCAGCCGAGGCAGGCTATGACGCACACGACTGTGGTCCGGCACGACGGCGGGGCATGAAAGCTTCCCGAATACTCACGGTATATCTAGTGGAAGGCAGCCCGTCCTTCTTGTGTTCTCGACAGTGCGATGTAGACGTGTGATGCTGATAAAGCTGAGAAGCAGAACAGAGACCGTCGTCCACCCCAGAGATACCAGGCCGCGTATGGTTGCCGCAGCCAGCGAGCGCGCCGCTGGCGTCCGGGGCGAGAGCTACGGCATCATCATCGCTGCGGAATCAGTTCCACGTGTCCGGCCAACACCGGCGACGGTGACGGTGCTGAGCGACCATGGTGTGTCTGGAAGCGTTGCTTGCATACTTGTCACCATCAGCGTTGATACCTCTGTGCTCGTCTCATATCTCCGTGGCTCGTGCTATCCAACCGAATCTACAATGCCATATATCTCGACAGAGGCGCTCGTCGGCGGAGCACTGCTGATCGTGCTGGCGCTCGGGTACCAGTACCTGCCCTCATCTCCGGCTCAGTCCGGCTCGGCCTCGAAGAACAAGAAAAAGAACAAGAAGAAGTCTGCGAGCGCCAAAGCCGCGGGCGAAACGAGTGACTCGGCGGTCGAGAAGCCACCATCTAGCCAGCCCTTTAGTCAGCCCGGAAAGAAGGGCAAGCGGAAGAATGCCGGTCAATCAGCACAATCTACTTCCGCGGAGAAGGCCGCGCCTGCGGCGTCGCAGTCCTCAAGCGGGACGGAAAGCTCAGAAGACGCGCCGTCGTTTGCCGATGTAGCTGCCGGTGCCGCTGCATCGCCGGGCAAGCCACAGAAGCCAAAGACTCTGGCGGAGAAGATCGCCCCGAAGGCGAGGAAGACCAAGGTGGACGAGTGAGTCGGCGCTCTGAGCGACATGACCTGCGGTCCAGGTCTTTCACCTGCCTAGTCGCTGACCAATACCAGCATGTTGGCTCCAGAGGACCGCCCGGCAACGCATGCACGAGTCATGAAGATCACGCAGTCCTCGGCCGGGGGATCCGGGTCGTCCAGCCGGAGCGAGACGCCGACCGGCAAGGCGGCCTCATCAACGCCCTCTAAGAGGGAGGAGGCGGAGGAGGAACGACCTGAGCGGAAGGTTGAGCGGTTCGAGGACGATTATGAGAGCTCCGAGGACACGTCGGCCACAGGTGGCACGGTCGAGGACGACGGGTGGAACGTCGTGCCAATGAAAGCCAAGAGTAGGTCCTTCCGGTGTACCTCTCCTCATCGCGTGTCTCGCTGACTGTCTAGAACCTATCAGCCTGTCAGCCTCGGCATCCTCGTCGTTCAGCTCGCCTGCGTCGGGCAACCGGTTTGCGGCCGAGTTTGGCGAGACCAAGAATGCGAAGAAGAACGCAAAGAAGGCGGAAGCGAAGAAGGCTCAGAAGGCAGCAGAGGAAGAGGACCGCCTGCGGCGCTTGGCTCAGCACAAACGGACCCTGGAGAAGTGAGTCGGTCAAGCGCTCAGGGGGGTGCACCGGGCTGACCCTTTGGTGTTAGGGAGAGAATCAACGAGCTGTACGCGAACAAGAAGACAGGCGCCGCAGCAGCGGCGAGCAAGCTGGGAGGCAGTAGCAAGGCTTCGCTGGACACCAACGGCAAGCTGATCTGGGACTGAACTGGGCTGCGGGATGTATCGATTCAGCAGCAAGGATGCACTCAGCGACCTTAGCAGGTCAATGGCCGCAACGGCATCGCGCTCGTATCAACGACAGCATCATAAGGACGGCCGCCCCTCCTCGCCGCCCACCAACGGATCTGCCACGTGTTATCGATTACCATTTAGTATACCCATACTCGATAACCTCGGACAACAGCGGAATTATGGTCGTTGTGAGCGGCAAGGATCCCAGATCCCATCGTGCCTTGCAGGGAATCCGACTGGTGATTCCGTTGGAGACCTAACGAACCATGGTCCACGGCACGCCACGCGGGCGTTTGCCCGATTGCATAAAATGGCCGGCATTTGAGAATTCCTCCATCGGGCGAATTCTGCCACCGGGTGTGACGTACCTCGCTGTACCGGCCGGCTTTTCCTCTCTTCTGGTCCGCCAGCCGGGCTGCGTGTTTCTTTTTGGACCCCGGGGTTACGTTCGTTGCAGCAGCAGTCGTCGCGCACACGCAGCAGGACTGGCAGCAGCGGAAGAAGAACGACCAAGGGCCTCAGTGGCCGACACGCGGTCAGCCTCCTCGCTCATCCATCCTGCAACGTCACCGCTCCGGGGTCGCTTCTGCCCCTGGTACCTCAGATCCCGGCCACGCTCGTCGCCCGCCTGTTGCCCCCTTGTTCACGACAGGCAGCCATTCGGTATTGTCCATTTGCTGCTAGATTAGATCCGGTCGGCCGCTCAGACTCGAGCTGCTCGTTGTTGCAGAGGGGACGGCTCGGGCAAGGAGCTGAACATACCGAGCGCCATTTACAGCGGATGGAGCTGGAGTTGATCGTCCGCCATGACGACCCAGCATGAAAACCTGGACATCACCAGCTTGCCCACTTCATACTTAGAGGTAAGCCCGCGCGCGATCGCGTGGGAGCGACACTGCTGACTGTTGCAGGCATATCCGTTCCCTGCGCTGGTGGTGCCAGTGCCCATCCCAGCGAAGCGACCGCGTCTAGTCAGCCGCGATACGGATATTACCGTGCGACACTATGAGGAGACCTCGCCATTCTCAGGACCTGGGGTGCCGCAGCGCTCGTTCGGCCCTGTCATCTGGGCGAATGAGAAGTGGCTCGCCCTGACTGAGGGACGATCATTAGAGGACTATATGGAGGCGCACGTCCAGGAGCAGCTGCAATTATGGGCTGAGGGCGAGGAGCGATTGTCGGGCGGGCAGGACGACTCGGTTTTCTTGCTCGAGATGCGCAATCCGGCGCACTGGCTCTCGCTCGTCCGCGCCATCGTGCCCATGTCGCCGCCCTCGGCGACGCACGCACTGTGTATCATCACGTCGCAGCGCCAGACGATCTCGACCCCGTCTGACGTGGCGTCCTTGCCTAATCGGTCGTCGTTCGCGACATCCGACTCGTTCTCCTACTTCGACACGGCGGGCCGACAGTCCATGTCCACTGCGTTTCGAACATCCTTCGCAAGCGATGTCGGCTCGTCCGTCTCGCAGGCTGTCTCTCCATCAGCGGGATCTTCAACCGAGTCGTACTTCTCCCGGTCGAGAAACGATCGGAGGGCCAGGCCCAAGCGGCAGGTCAGGGAATCGGACCGGTCGATTCTGTCGTCAGAATCGCTTCCACCATCAGTCGACGAGTACTGGAAGCTTGTCGAGTCGATCGATTGGTCTCGAACGAGTATAGGGCCCAGACATCTCTGGGCCGACGTGATCGACCCGATCCTGTCTATCGCGTTCTTGAGCAAGTCGCAGGACTGCGTGTGGGTCGGCAACGATCTCAACTTGCTGTATAACCAGCACTACGCCACGCTACTGGATCATCCGCGCAGCTTCGGCCGTCCCGCCAAGGAGGCGTGGTCCCACCTCTGGAGCTACATCGAGCCTTATATCCAAAGGGCGATGAACGGTATCCCGACGTACAAGGAGAACGACCTCCTCGACCTGACAACGTTTGGTCGCGACGGCGCATTCTTGGAGCGGTATCACTCCTGGCGTTACATCCCCATTCAGAACTCGGAGTCCAAGTTCATGGGCATCTACAATATCTCGCTCGACACGACTGAGCAGATTCTGGCCGAGCGACGACTGGGTACGATCCGAGAACTGTCCGAGCACATGCTCGTTGCCCGCACGTCAAAAGAGTACTACGCCTCGATCGCCGAGGTGCTGGGTGAGAACCCGATCGATGCGCCATTCGCCCTCGCGTACAGCGTCTCACCCCAAAAGACCGAGGGGGGCACTACTACGGTGGAGGCCAAGCTCGAGACCATGGTCGGCGTGCCAAGTGGCCATGCCTCTGCGCCCGCAGCACTGACCTTGAACGTCCAAAACAAGCCGCGGTCTGGGTTCGGCCCCAACATCGACAGAATGAGCTCGCCCACGCTGTCGGCCATTTCGGCCCTGTCGTCCGGCAGCGGCCGGGCGTACCACACGGCCGACGGCTCGGTCTGGCCTATTGCCAAGGCGCTCTCGTCGCGGCAATGCGTCATCGTCGAAGACTGCTCGGAGCTCATCAAGGGATACCCGATCCGGCAGTGGAACCATCTGCCGACGAGCGCCATCGTTGTGCCCATCTGCAGCGACAGCTCGACCGAGATCCCAGAGGCGGTCGTGATCATCGGTCTCAACTACCGCCGGCCGTTCGACGGAGACTACGACTCATGGGTCCACGTTATTCGCGCGCAGCTCGCATCGAGCCTGACAAGCGTGAAAACATACGAGGCCGAACAGCGCCGACACGAGGACGCATCAAGGATGGAAAAGGCCAAGGCGGCGTGGTTCCGTGGCGCGGCGCATGATTTGCGGTCCCCGCTCACCCTCATTTCGGGCCCACTGGAGGACCTGCTCGACATGCAGCTCTCCGTCGCACAACGCTCGGCCGTGCAGACCGCAAAACGGAACGTCGACCGATTGATGCGCCTCGTCAATGCCCTCATGGATTTCTCGCGACTCGAGGCCGGCCGCGTCGAGGGTCGCTTCCTGCCGACCGACTTGGGCGCCTTTGTTGCTGAGCTCGCAGCGATCTTCCGCCCAGCCGTGGAGAGATCACGCATAGTCTTTGATGTGCAGATCCAGCCCACCGAGAAGCTGGTGTACGTTGACCCGGTCCTCTTCGAGACGGTCGTCAGCAATCTCATCGGAAACGCGCTCAAGTACACCGAGTCCGGGAGCATCACGGTTCAGGTCACCTATGGCGAGTACGCCGAAATCGCGGTAACAGACACCGGCGTGGGCATACCAGCAGACGAAGTCGCGCACGTGGCCGAGTGGTTCCACCGCGCCACGACCGCTATCCACTCTGGCACGCAGGGCACTGGTCTGGGTCTGGCGCTTGTCAAAGAGCTGCTGCACCTGCACCAGGGCGAGTTGCT
The DNA here is from genome assembly GCA_037040355.1 of Cutaneotrichosporon sp. M94-02A. Taxonomy (NCBI): domain Eukaryota; kingdom Fungi; phylum Basidiomycota; class Tremellomycetes; order Trichosporonales; family Trichosporonaceae; genus Cutaneotrichosporon; species Cutaneotrichosporon sp. M94-02A. The sequence goes on from JAXQGU010000064.1 coordinate 22,783, forward strand.
GGTCCAGAGCAAGATCGCAAGCGAGAACAACGGCGAGCACGGCTCGACGTTCACAGCCAGAGTGCCGCTCACAGTTCGCAACGTGGTGATCGATGAGTCACAAGACGTCGCACCCATTGGAGCCTACGGCAAGGCCGTCGCGAACGAGGCTATGCGGTGGACGCGAGACACCGAGTCAGATGCAACGAGCGAAGGGCTTTCGGAGACGCAAACGGCGACGAGCTCGCGCTTGTCTGATGGCCTCATGTTCTCGTCGTCCGACACGATTCTGCTGTGCGACGACAACCTCGACATGCGCGAGTACATCAAGCAGATCTTCTCGCCGTACTGCAAGGTGATCGAGGCGTCCAACGGGCAAGAGGCGCTCGCCAAGGCGATCCAAAAGCCGCCGAACCTGATCATCGCCGACTACATGATGCCCAAGATGAACGGCCTCGAGCTCCTGACCGAGATCCGGAAGAACGAATCGACCAAGATCGTGCCGATGATCATCATGTCGGCCGTGTCGGGCGACGACACCAAGGTCGACGCACTGATCATGGGTGCGGAGGACTACGTGCCGAAACCGTTCAAGCCGAAGGAGTTGCTGGCGCGGGTGAATATGCACATGCAGCTTGGCAAGAAGCGCGCCAAGCTCGAGCGCATGTACGCCGAGCGCGAGGCGGAGCTGCGTGTCATCGCCGACTACTGCCCGTCGGGTATCATGAAGGGCGACAAGGAGGGTCGCCTGACGTACGTCAACGGCTCGTGGCGCCGACAGTCGGGCCTCCTGAACGGCGAAGACCCGGACACGTGGCCCAACTTCGTCGATACGGAAACGGCTCAGCGGCTGTTTGCCGAGTGGATCCCCTGGACGCAGGGAACGCACGACCAGCCCGTTTTACGCCTGAATTGGAAGTGGGCCGCTTCGGGGCGCAGCGTCGCAGGTGTCTTTGTCCGGCTCGACATGGTCGAGCCCGGCATGGAAGGCGTTCTGGGATGTCTCACCGACGTCACCTACGAGGAGGAGCGGATCGCCGAGGCGGAGCGCAGGCGGCTGGAGGCAGAGGAGAGCAAGCACCAACAAGAGCTGCTCATCGACCTCACCAGTCACGAGATCCGAACTCCCGTCAGCGCCATTCTTCAGTGCTCTTCCCTCGTCAAGGAGAACCTGACCGCTCTTGCCGACCAGCTCAAATGGTCTGGGGAACAGGGCTTCCGTCCCACGCCAGAACTGCTCGAGGACTTGTCCGAGGACATCGAGGCACTCGAGAGTGAGCACGAAGTCTCTGAACACAAGCGCAAATAATTGACGTCGTAGGTATCTACCAGTGTGGTCTGGTGCAGGAGAGAATCGCCGGCGACGTGTTGTCGCTGGCGAGGATTCAGCTGGACATGCTGTCTTTGCACGATATCGAGACGGACTTGCGGCGCGAGGCGCGCAAGGTGATCTCCGTGTTCTCGTCAGAAGCCAAGTCGAAGAAGATCGAGCTCTTCCTCGAGTTTGGCGAGACACTCGAGCAGGCGAAGATTCAGGGCATCAAAACGGACCCCGTCCGTATGGGCCAGGTGGTGACCAACCTGATCTCGAACGCCATCCGGTTCACGGCCTCGAGCGATGTCCGTAAGATCACGGTCCGTTACGATGTGTCGTTTGTGCCGCCTGCGGAGGACACGTGCGCATTGCCGGCGAACATCGCCCTCCCGGACAAGATCCCGGCGGACGAGGACGTGCCGATCTGGCTATTTGTCAGCGTACGGGACACGGGACCCGGTCTTGGTCCCAAGGAGCTCGCCATGCTGTTCAAGCGCTTCTCGCAGGGTAACAAGATGATTCACACGCGGTACGGCGGCTCGGGCCTGGGTCTGTTCATCTGTCGCAAGATCACCGAGATGCTCGGCGGCAGGATCGAGGTCCAGAGTCAGCTCGGCGAGGGTTCCGTCTTCCGCTTCTTCATCCAGACACGCACGACAACGCCTCCGCCGCCACCGTCCCTTCAGACCATCCAGAATGCCGTGGCCGGCGGGGAGGCGAACAGCGTCAGCCCACCGGGCTCACTGGCCATGTCGTCGCGCTCGGCCTCGATCAGCTCGGGCATCAGCCAGACCAGCAGCATCAAGGCAACGGCCACGCCACCGCCCGAGGAGACCAAGGACTTGCACATCCTCATCGTTGAGGATAATGTCATCAACCAGACGGTTCTCAAGCGACAGATCATCAAGGCTGGCTTGACCTGCGATGGTAAGTTCTGGCCAAACCTGCAACAACGGCGGGAACTGATTCATACAGTCGCCAATAACGGCCTTGAGGCGCTGAACCTCATCCGCGAGGCAGACAGGCAGAGCCGTCGTGGCGGTGCCGGAAGGAAGAAGGCCTACGATGTGGTTCTGATGGATCTCGAAATGCCTGGTGAGTCTGGGCGCCTAGCGATCCGTCCCTCGGTCTTGAGCTGATCTCGTTGCAGTCATGGACGGTTTGACGGCCGTGCGCGAGATCCGGATGGCCGAGGAGGCGGGAACGCTTAAGCGCAACATGGTCATTGCCCTCACGGGCAACGCGCGTCAAGGGCAGATCGACCAGGCTATGGCAGCTGGCATGGACGACGGTGAGTCCTGATCTGACACCATGGCGGCACCCTCGTACTGATCCCCTCACAGTGGTCATCAAGCCATACGTGCTCAGTAATCTGCTCAAGAAGATCAAGGCCATCTCAGCGGCGCGGCAAGCGAACGAGCAAATCTGAAGTCATCGCAGCGCCAAGCATAAGCATATACATCTGAAGGACTAAAGGGGACCATTTCGGCGGATACCAGCAGAGGTATCATCTCGCATGGGCATGTGCTAAGCATTGTACTTGTATTGTAGCATAGAGAGGGTCATCTTGGGACGCTCAGCATGGATCGCGTGAATCTGCGGATACGGACTGCCGGCCGGCGAGGCGGCCGCGGGCAGTGTTTCGTGCGGACCAAACCCGTCTTCAGTGCATCGCACCCCAAGTTCGGGCAAAGTTCCCGTGACGTTTGACCAGGCAGACTGTCGATCTCCGCCACGGCGGGGCCCGTGTATCGGCCATTCAGCCTCGGCCAGTCCACCATCCGGCCGCCGGATGAAGATCAGAGATCGGTCCTTATGTAGCGCGGAAGTGAATCTCTCTATGGCTACATGCTTAATTTGGCTAGTAGTAATATGCTGCTAATAATCTCGAGCTACAGATTCTGGGGCTACACAGGATCGCCTGCCTAGTAGATACAGGCATGACGTCATGGCTTTGCTTCTGCTTCTTCGGCGTGCGATAATGACGATGTTATGAGTATCGTGATGCTGGTGATTGAGGACTGGATCTTGGCGATGAACATGGCGATTCAGAGCCGAATCGTGACGATGTTAGGAATGGCCGCAAGCGAGGCGGGACGAAAAAAGCGTGGGAATCCGCCGCCACCGGCCGGGTACGGCGCGGTACTCAGATGACGGGTTCGTACTTGGCGAGACGCCGGCGGACTAAAGATACCACGATCAGAATTCTTTCTTCTCCGATGCGGGGGAAGAGCGGACACTCACGCTCGGTGACCTCGCGCCTGAGAGCCGCGGCCTCCTCGTTGGCGAGCTTGACCTGGAGGTCCTTGTTGGACAGCGTCGTTTCCAAAGACGAGAGGTGCTCTGAGACCAGGCGTCAGTGGCGTTCTCAGTGACGGCATGCGTGACGAGAAGAGGCGTCCCGAGGTTTTGACCGATGTTTTCGTCGCAAGCAGAAGGTGGCGTGGCAGGATCGCATGATGCACAATGGGCAGGACGCATCGCGCAGCCGAGAGGCAAGGGAAGACCGAGATAGAGCACCGTGTGGGTGTGATGATTCGTGGATGGGTGGAGGTGTGTGCTCAAGCACACACAAGTGCGCACGCCAAAGTCTGGCCCGGAGGCTTAAGGTGGGAATTGAACGACCTCGTGATGATGGACTCAGACACGGACTCGGGACTCACCCTTGCGTTTCGCGCGGAACGTCCTAGCCGAGATCCTGTTTCGTACGCGCTTTCGCTCCCGTGCTGACAGCGCGCGGTATTCGTCCACCTTCATACCCCAGATCATGCCGTCGCGCTCGACGCCCTCGGGAACTTCGTGATCGTGGTCGTGCTCGTCGTGGGAGTGGTACATGTCAGAGTCCATTGACGACGCCCGGCGCTTGGACCCTAGCTTTGGTGATCGCTGGGGTGTGATGTGAGCCGAGTTGGAAGCCCCCCTGTCCATGGGCGACGGCGAGCGGGCGAGCACCTTGCGCTCGACCTGGTCGACAGAGGGGCTGATCGTGCTGGACGAAGACGAAGCCGAGGGGTTCATGAGCAGCGAAGTCGAGATAGACGAAGCGTAGTCGTAGGACGAGGGGTAGTAGGACGATGGACCCGCCATGGGCTGCTGCAGAGGTTGAGGTTGCGGAGGAACAGGCGGGTCCATGCGCTCCATCTTGACAGGCGGTGGGACAGACCAGTTGTTCGAGAAGTAGTCGGGCTGGGTACTCAAGCCGCTCAGTCCCCCGAATGCAGTGCTGCTGCCGGTGCCATGGTTGTTCACGTTGTTGTTGTTTGCGGTGTTTCCCACAGACGTGCTGGCGAACGGCGAGTTGAGGTTGAGCCATTCGCTCGCGACGTTGGGCGAGAATGCGGGCAGCAAGAAGTTCTGGTACAGGTAGGAACCCCAAGCGGGGACGGAGGTCTGCAGCGCATCCGTCAGTACGAGGCGCACCGTGTATAGGATACCACCAGCGTGAGTATTGGACACGTACCAAGAGACCCGTCTTCTGGTCCACTGGGTCGAGCCCGAGGCCGAGCTGGCCGGGCTGGGTCGAGGTGTTCATCCTAGGTCGTCGGCCGAGCTGGCCTGGCGACAACTAAGCAAATGAGCGGCTGTGGATGCGATCGAAGTCGGCTAGATCAATGGAAGATCTGATTGCTTCAAACACGGGTCGGTGAATTTGTCTGATGCACGAGAAGGGCCGGGGGCGTCGGGGAGGGGGGCAGCCTATCGGCCATATATCCTATAAACTCTCTCGAGTGCGCGACCGCGCGATCTCGGCGTCGGCAGGGCTGGATGCCTGGCAGTCATCGGAGCAGCTACGACGCCCCCTTTCTTTGCGGCTGGCAGGGTGGGCGCCCGAGGCCGTAAGCCGCTTGCTGGGGGCAAGGACGGCAGCAGACCGACGGGCCTCGGTGGCCGAATTCATGGGAACACGGCCGGATCGGTATCGATGCATCATCGAGAAAAGCCCCGCAGCCATCGTCATGTGCCTTGGCGGCGTTTGCGAACCGCCCTGGCGCCCGCGGGCCTGCACCTCTGGCCAACAGTCTCGACGGCCGAGTATCCCGTCCCGTCTTACAGGCGGGAAATGGCTTCGTCGGCCCCGCCCCCTCACGACCGATTTAGGCCGGCTGTATGCAGGCTGCTACGCATGCATGCATGCATTCTTTTGCTTGTTCAGCCGGATGAACCCGCCTGGATGCTGCGTTGACAGCAGAGTGGCGCTGACTAATAATAATTTTTCCATGTCCCTGATTCCGAAGACCGCCGAGGCCGACCTGTGCCGCGCCGCGCCGCGGGCGGGTCTCGTGCGTGTTGGCAGGTGAGCACATCTATGGCGGCATGCAAGGCATGGGGCGCCCTAAGCGCGCCTACCACAAGTCTTGGCCCTCCGCGGAGTGGGCGCGCAGTGCCCAGCCAGCATCTATCATGGCCCAAAGCCCGACAAAGAGCAGTCCGAAGCATTTACCGAGACCGGCGGCCGCAAGGCGGCGCCCAAGCCAACGCCGAGGTGGAGTTGCCGGGCCCCGGCATTGCCTGCTCTGCATGTCTCCTGCCACAACCATGTCATGCTCGCTCCACAGCGATCTGAATCTGCAACGTTCATCATGACTGCGACGCGAGGTGTGTGGCTCGCGAAGGTCCAAATCCGGATCGAGCTGTGTTGTTTGTGGCCATCAGATCCGAATATTCGGTAGCGCCGCCTGGTCTGCGCCTGCCAAGGGCGTTCCGTCCAGGCCCGCAGCGAAGACTATTTTCATTCTGCCTGGCGGTTCCAAAACCGGCACGGCACGATGCCGTGTGCCTCCACGGCTTCAAATCCAGCGGCGTCCTATGCCGACTCGCACGGCTGCGGTGGAGACGGGGCTGCACCCCAGGCCCACTGGGCTTCGGCGCGCAAACCACAGGCTCACTGAGGACTGGCTTTGATGCCGCTCCGAGCGCCACTATGCGCCATCGGCGAATAACGGGAACTTGTGTCATTGAACGACTCTCCGTGCCGAACACCCCGCACTGCACCTGACGCGCCGCCGGTTCCGTCGGGGCACGGGTCGCTGGCTCGATGGGCTGCACCGTCCCTTCGGCGTGCCGGCCTTCCATTGAGGCACAGCAGTACCTCGCTAACAAAACGGACCAAAAGCGCCTTTCTCACAGACAAGAATGATCCCGTTCGAAGCGCCGACGCCACTGCCGGCGCGGGCGCAATGAGGCGGCTCAATCGGACCTGCATGAATCCTCCCAACCTTCGTAGGGGCTCGTGACACCGGAATAGCTCGTTCAGCCAGATGAGCAGCCGGAACGTTTGCCATCGGTTCAGGCGACCACAGCGATGAAGTCATGGTTGCGGACCATCTCGGAGCGTCGCAATGGAACCAGTCATCTGGGACCAGCGGCTTACCAAGCGAAGTAGAGTTGTTTTTAGCCCCCTGCTTCGATTCCGGGCTCAGAAGCTCAGAATTGGCTTCGGAAACGAATGGATGTCCTGTTGTCGGCCAAACCACGCAAGCCACATATGCAAACGTCATTTCCCGCCAGATAGCCCTGATCAAGCTTCTACCCATCGAACGCTGCTGTGCCTTCGCCGGCTTCTGTATTCGTGCCTTAATCGAGAGTCACTCCGGGACTCAGCGGTATGCGGCTCTCTGCGCGGTCTCAGCCCTCGCTGTCTGCGGCACGACCACAGTATCATGACCAAGTCAAAGGCGCGATGCCATGCATGCCTAATAGCAGCTCAATCGCACCATGCTGCAAAAAGATGCAAAAAAGAACAACCAGTTTGTTCACCATTCGGCGATGTTTAATTGCTGAGATGGGCCCAGCCGCGATTCGAACGCGGGACCGTTCCCATGTGAGGTGTAAAACCCTAAGGGAAAATCATACCTCTAGACCACAGGACCTGATTTGTTTGATATTTTGGCTGTTTTTGTTGACATATATACCGTGTTTTAAGAGCGAGGAGCTCGGTTCGTAGCTATCGTGACGGCCTGTCATGCATTGTCGATCGGGAGAGGAGCAGAGCAGGTGCAGAGCTCGGGAGGAGTAGCTCCTCCAGAGTTCACCACGGCATGATGCCCCACCTACGTCTCACCATGCGAACTGGGGACGCGGTTTCGGCCAACAGCACGCTTCGTAGAGACGGAAACTCCTAGGCTTCGAGTCCTCGGAGCTAGTTTCGCCTCGCAAGTGACGGCCTCAAGGGTGCTTATCCGAGGCGCGAGTCGTTGGAATGGATGTCATATAGATACAACAGTTATGTGATAAGCTCATTCTCCGATTATGCCGCAGGGATAGCCTCCGCCTTGACCTCCTCCAGGCTAGCTCCGCCAACGCCCGAACCGATAAACAGCCTCGACAGGGGTGTGATTGTCGTCATGGCCATATCTACTACAGCCTCGACGCGGCGCTTCAGATCTTCCGACTCGGACTCGACCCTCTGAATCGTGTGTGAGCGTTCAGGGCTGTCATGCAGCCAGAAAGGGAGAGAGGACTTACCATTGAAATGAGGTCGAGATTGGCGGTGACGCCGTCCAGCTTGATCTCTATCACCAGTAGGTCGTCTTCTTCGCCCTCAAGCGCTGTGCGCTTCGGGACAGATACGTCGCCAAAGTGGGCTTGTAAGAAGAGGTGCAGCTTGTCGAGCTCGTCCGGGCCAGGCAGAGGACTGCTCTGTTCTGGCGCTTTGGCTGCGACGCCATGTGAGTGACCGCATGATCGATGGTGTGGCCCAGCAGACGTCACTGCAAGGGGTCAGAGGTATACCTGGGATCAATCTCGCCTGCGTATGACTCACGCTTCACAGTGGCTGGACTAGAGTCGATGCTGATGAGCACAGCAGCGGTCGCGTCGGCGATCATGTCGTTGCTGGTGTTTGAGTGCCAACGCAGTTCCACCACCTGCTCCGAGTCTCGCACAACCTCGACAGCGTTCATCACCTGTTCATCATTAGCCCGAGCCGCGAAGTGACGCGTCCTATCGACACGTACCACGAACGACGGCTTGCCCTCGGCATCGGCTCGCTCCTCGACCTCTCCGTACATGCCTTCGAGGTGCCATCGGACGACGGACCAGTCCACGCCGATTGGCACACTCATCTTCTGCACGATCGAGCTGGTCGACAGACCGGTGAAGTCCCGCAGATCCTTGGGGTCCAGCAGCGTATATGAGAAATCCTTCGAGATGAGCAGACCCTTAACGGGTGCGCCATGCTCAGGCTTGCTCGCAGCGAGAGATCCAATCGCCTTGACCATGCGCTCGGCGCGGAAAGTGAGGGTGAGCGGTTCGCAGTTTTTGGGGGTATGGATATTGATTTCCTGTCCTCGAGTGGCGTAGGTGTCTCGCAGCGCGGCTCGTAAACGGCCCATCTGCTGCGCTTCACCGTGCACAAGGACAATGTGCTGTGCTCCGATCTCCTGGATGAACTTGGAGTTTTGGGCATAGTCGACGTGAGCGCCAAACGAGATCTCCTTGACGGTCAAACGCCGTGGGATGTTGCCTGTCCCTCTGATCGAGTCGATATGACTCGGCTCGCCAAGAATGGTCTGGCGTGTCAGCATGGCCAAGACGGCAGACTTGAGGACCATGACTCACTCGGGCCATGGTGCCTTCAATGGCGTAACCAGTTACAATGCACCCGTTCTTCGGATCTGGCGCCCACTCTTCCAGCAAATCGCGACTGAGACCAAAGCTCATGAACTGTGCCGAGGCCATAACCACCACAGGTCCCTTGATCTCCTCCAGCCGCCGCCGGTCTTTTAGCCACTTGACGTACTTGAAGTCGAAGGGGTTATCGCGCCGCGTGAACCGCGCTCGGATCTGTTGATTCATCGTGTGGACGTAGGTCTTGTACACGCGCATGCCACGCTGGAAAAGTCCCGAGGCGAAGAATATCGGCACTTTCTGCAGTTCTGGATGCTCGTGCCAGTACTCGTCGAGCAATAGAGCGAGTTCCTGACCGTTGCCGAAAGACGGGATAGGCATCAGGCATTTTCCTCCCCGCTTGACAATATTCGCCACCAGCGCTGACGCTCAGCTCCGATTCATAGACGTGATTAAGACTTACAAGTGAACTGCTCCTCCTTCTCGCTGCGATCTGGCAAGGTGTGCACACCAAAAGTGCTTTCGCAAATCATGACATCTGGCTTGACGGGCGGCACCTCGGCGACGACCAAGTGCCTGTCCTCCTCGCGAGAGTAGTCGCCCGTGTACAGGATCTTGAGGCCGGCAATCTCAATCATGAACATGGACGCGCCGAGGACGTGACCCGCGTGATAGGGCGTGAACCGCAGACCGCCGCTGATGACGATGTCCTGGTGGTAGTCGACAGCGATAGTGTTCTGCCATGAGGCCTGGACGTCCGCTTCATCGTACAGACGCCCAGAGTCGTCAGAGCTGTTATCACTACCGACATGATCAGCCAGGACCACCAAATATCGCTCGGCGCCAGACTCACTTGACTCTGACTGAGTCCATCATGGTCAACCCGTAGATGGCCTTGGTCGCATGCGTCATGTACACCTTGCCGTTTCCATCCATGAAGTTGGTCTGCCATGAGCACTCGCTTATCCCCTCAGCTCACCTTCTCCATGATATACGGGAGAGCGGCCGCATGGTCGACGTGGAAACTACGCTCTGTCAGGCGAGCGCTCTGCTACAGCACGACACCCTCTCGGAACGAAAGATGCATGCGCAGGGTGCACTAGACAGTACGTACTGCGTGATCAGGATCGCATCGACAGTAGACCAGTCCAGCTCGTCGATGAAGGGCAGGGCCCCTATGCCCGGATGCGCGGGATGCAGGCCCGCGTCGCAGACAACCTTCTTGCCCCGGTGTTCAATCACGCAGCACGACCGGCCGACCTCTTGGCCCGCACCGAGCATCGTGATCTGCAACGAGGGCGCGTCCTCCTCCGAGAGGACCTGCACAGAAGGACCCGCAGAGGGCGCTGCTGGCGCATGTCGTTTGCCGAATCTGCGCATCGTTGCAAGATGAGTGGAAGGACGTGCAAGCAGGAGTTGCAAATGTTGATCTGCGGCCAAGTTCAGTCACTCGCGGAAAGCAAGGTTTCCCACGGTTGACTTCAAGTCGCACTAGGGTCTGCATGTACAGAGGCCGGCGCTGGATGCAAACTTGCGCTGCTGCTGTCGCCCAGATCAGTGATCTGCGCAAGGACCCCGGAGCCCAGCTATGTGAAAATGCATGATACCCAAATGCATCTAATGGACAGGACTGCTCGTCTTGAAGGTGGACCGCTGAACATTGGTCCGCGAGTGGAGGTGAGGTAATTTCCTTTTCCTTGTCACAGACCCGACATCCTGAACGGTTGCTTTGTTTCCTGCGTACCAGCACCTCGTCTCATATCATTCCCCTCGTATCGCCCGGCGAGATGTCGTCCGCTCAGACCGCTTCGACGTCCGCGCTCAGCGGCCAGTCGACTCCTGCCACCACAACCTATTCATCGGCCGAGCCGTTGTCGGCCGGCCCGGGTCTTCCGAATGGCGCGACCTATGGCCAGGACGATGCCGCGGCAACGAGCGCAGAATCTTCGAAGCAGGCTGTCGAGTCAAGGTAAGTCACCGCACGGCGCGACCTGGATGTCATAGCTGACAGCCCGAAGATCACCCTTCGACGTGCACGCTACTGGCCTCGCGGGGTACATCTTCAACGTCGGCTACGCCTCGAGACAATGGACCGACGTGAATCTCAGCTTCTTTGGCGACACCCACCCGTTCCACCGAAGTAGGTCTTTGTCTACAGCTTTCTTATGGATTCCAAAGACTCACTCCCCCAGTCATCCTCGCCCGAAGCCCGTACCTGGCGGGCATGCTCGAACTGGTCCGACCCGGGTCTACCGTTCTTCTCCGGTTCGACGACGAGTACATCACCAACGAGGTGTGTCTGCTGTTCCTTCTTGAGACCTTGAATATGGTCGGAACAGCTAGCTTACGAGACTAGAGCGTACACATCGCTATTCATCACCTGTACGCGCCTGCATTCCACCTGGTGAATCTTTCCAACGCCGCCGCCGTGCTGGCCACGGCTGTGCTTCTGGAAGGCATGCCCGAACTGGCCGACCTTGCATTCACCATCTTCCGACACTCGCTATCGCAGGAGACGGTGCTCGACCGCATCGAGTGGGTGAGCAGCCGGCCTGTCCGCCCTCGGGGCGAGTACGGCAGCATCGGTTCCGTGCCGACCCCGGTCGAGGAGTACGCTTGGCAGGCTGGAGAGGCGTCGCCGGCACGGTATGGCGTCTACACTGCGGCACTCAAACACGACGTGTAGGTCTGGCGCTGGATCGATCTGCGGCCGGTTTTACTGATTCCGAACAGGGTCGAGTACCTCTCTCGGCAACTATCCAGCCAGGCATCGAGGGACGACCTTGCGGCCGTGTACGCCCGCCTGCCCTTCGGCCTGTTCAAGCTGTGCATCGAGTCGGCCGACCTGCCGATGCCAGGGATGCAGGACCGCTTTGCATTTGCGAAAAAGGTCATTGCCGCCAGGCGGAAAGCGGCCGCCGCAAGCGGAACAGAGGAGGTCGCCGTCCTGGCGTTCAAGGGCGGCGACGGCATGGAGGTCGTCGTCACCAAGAAGCCCAAGAAGCGGACAGCCCTGTACAAGGTCGAGGGATAGGCTGGGCGTGTCTTACATGCGTTGGTCCCGCGTGGCCAGACTGAGCCACCCGTCATTCACACGGGTCCGCATCACACATCATAAGCATAATCATCGAGTATCATGCATGCATGTACCGGGAGCACTCGACGCCAAGACTGGCAAACCGAGTCGTAGCAGTCTAATGGAAGGTCATCTGGAGGATACGGTCGTAGTCCTCGACGACCGAGTCGTAGGTCTTGGCTAGTGCCTCTTTTCGTTCCTCCAGCGTCATCTGCGACAGCATCTCCTGCGGCATGTCAGCTCGGCCCGGTTAACACGAGACAGTGGCGCTGAGTACGCACGTAGTTGAAGCGGTACAACCTCGCCTTGACATGCAGTCTGTAGGCCCGGACCTTGGCGGCGTCTTTCCTATCGAGCTGCCTCAGAAGCAGCATCTCCAGCAACCGGTCGAATTGGCGCTACTGGTCAGCCTTGCCCTCGGAGATACCACGGGAGAGCGGCTCACTCCGGCAAGCTTGTGCTTCTTGCGGACGTCGGACTCCCACTGCGCGCGCTCGACACGAGATTTGGCGCCCACACCATCGAGGAAGCGCGGGTCGTCGGGCACCCCTTGCTCAACGAGGTATCGAAGGTCATTACGATCGCGCAGGTCTTCAAACGCCTCGGCCGGATCCTCGACTGTAAGCTCGGCCACTTTGGGCCGAGACAGGCAGTGCTGGTACAAGCACGAGTACAGCTTGGCTTCGCGAGCGTTAGCTAGCGTCCAGCATCGACGGCCGAATTAGCTGCAAACTTACACCCGTGTCCCTGGTTCTGGTACGGTGGGAGAATGACGAATTGGCTGTTACCATGTCAGCTGCCGATTTCCGTCAGGACCTGCGCGGGACTCACCTGAGCCGAAGGCGGATGTGCTCGGGGTAGCACCAGAAGGGGTACACGGACGTGTACCCGACAAAGTGGTAGGTGTAATCCTCGGTGTCTGGTCTTCGCCTACGCTCGAACAGCGTCACAAACTCCCACCGGTCCTCGTCCTCCTGCGCGGCGTCAGCCGCGTTTGTACGCCTTCATCTGGGTGACTCACGTGGACATAGCTTCCGCCTTCGATGAAGAGCAGGATGAACAGCTGCATACGCCGGTGATACTCCCTGAACCCTGGCGTCTCCCATGTCGTCTCCGCTCTGTCAGCCCTGTACCCACCTGACATTGCCCCTGCTCACCTTGTACATCTCGAAGACGGCGGCGTCGGGATCGTTCTCATCAAGTTCGGGCTCGTCCGCGGACGCAGCTCCCGTGCCCGAACCGTTGGCCTTGCCCTTGCCTTTCCCCTTGGCCTGCGCGGCCTTGCCCTTTCCCTTAGGGCTGGCCGCCCTTCGGACATAGCTGCCGAGCTTCTCACCCAAGGGCCGGAAAGATTTGGCGTCCGCGGCGACCGTTTGGGTAAAGGCGTAGTCCGACTTGGTGTAGTCGGGCGGAATGAATTGGTACAGCGTGCCTTCGATGTCGTCCGCCGGTGTCGCCTCGGACTCGAGTCGATCACCGTGCTCGATGGAAAGGTACTGCCGCAGCGACCCGGACGCGAATTGCAACTGGATGCTCAGGTCCTTGTACCCGAAGATCATCTCCTTGTCTCCGAAGATCGGGTACGTGAAGGTCGGGTGGAAAGGCTCCAGCGAAGCCTCATCTTCGCCCTGCACCTGTGCCGCGTCCTCCGGTGCGCGCACTGCGCTTGATCAGCAATGTTTCAACCCACTTGACGAGTGCGACGCACCCAGCTGGAGGTGAAGCGCTTCATTCGAGTCAGTCAGCCATTCCTCGACTCCGTCCGACATGGTGTGTATGGGTCTGTATACCTCAGGTGGGGGAGGTCAAAACATGGACATGAACTCGTTCACGCGTGCCGGCGCGTCAGCCCATCTGATTCCGGACAACCTCCACTACATCATCTTGTAAGGCATACGCGCCATGACTGGTGTTTGTACATCTATGCATCTAGGACAGAGATGCACAGCCTCAAGTGTGCAGATCTGTCGCCGTTCAACACTCCCAGATGGGTAGTATTGGCGATGTAAGTGATGATGATGACGATAACAATAATAATGATGGCGTAGAGGCTGCTGGACTGAGCAGCCCTCGCTGTAACTTCTCCGTGGTTTATTTGCTGATATTGCGCCGCCCCATCCGCTCTACTGGCCGCCACCAGGAGGATGAGGGTACATGGCTTGGGGGAAGGCCGGCATCCCCTGGTACATAGGTCTAGGCAATCATCAGCACCGCACGACGATCACGCAGTCGATGACTCACATTTGGTTGTTCATCATCATATGAGCCGCTGGGTCCTGGAACTCGCCCTGCACGCCCTGCACGCCAGACACGCCAGATGCGGGGAATGACTGGAATGGCTGGGCGTACACGAGGCGGGGGTCGACGTTGGCCATTAATTTAGGAACGACCACCTGGAAGGTGAAGCTTGTGTCCAGTGTACACACATTGCCCGTCGCGTCCGTGAACTAGGGCAGGGGTCAGTCCTGCTCGGACGGGAGCGGATGTTTTCACTTACCTCTGCGATGGCGACGATGGTCAGGGGATCGGTCGGCGCGTCAGGCGTGCCTGCGAGGCGAGTGCCGTCCTCCCATGAGAGCCATGGAGGAAGATTGCCCGGTGGCGAACTGAAGGTCGGCTTGATCGTCTCCGAAGCCGCTTGCGGGTCCCAGATCTTAGGCTCCCATTCCCATCGCTGTCCAGGCAGCCTACCAGAGTCAGCCGCTGGTTATATCGAGCGTCTGACTCGACTTACACAAAGGCGTCCGGGTGATTGATGATCCTGCGCTTGAAAGGCCTGAAGACCCACGTGCCGTCTGGCAGCTTCTTGGCGTCGACGTTCCAGATATGGTTGCCCTTAGACTTTGCCTTCTTGCCGTCCGAGTTGAAGCGCGAGATGAGATCCTGTTTCCACAAGTACGACTTGATCTTCTTGATGGACATGGTCTCCTCCGTGATGCCGCGCGACTGGAGCTCCTCCTGGAAGGCGTTCGTGAACGCCTGAATGCGGAACTTGAAGGGCCGGTAGTCGGTCGACTCGTCGAGCCGCTGCATCTTCTTGGGCATGAGTACCTGATGCAGCTTCTCGCCCTTGGAGTCGCAGAACTCGAGGTCCGAGCACACGCGGTTCAGGAACTCGTCAAAGATGGTGTCAAGCTGGCGTCGGATATCGTCCGAGATGAGCGCGTTGTTGTTCGACAAGTCGGGTGCCTCGTGCCCGACAGAGCTCCTGCGCCGCTTGTTCTTCCGTGGCGCCTCGTCCTCCGACTCACCATCGTCCTCATCCTCCTCCTCGGGCGTGCCTGCGCGGGAGGGAATCGCCGAGGGCGGCATGCTCATCGTCAGGGACGGCATAGACCGGTTCTTAGTGACCGATGTGCTTCGCCCACGGGTGATGATCGGCCGACCGTCGGCGCGGCTGGAGCCGTCTGATGGGCGTCGCACCTGAGGCGGCATGTCGCTCGCGGCTCGCGCCATACCAAGACCGAGTGGTTCTCCAGCCAGAGCCGCACCCTCTGCCCATGGCTGTTCCGGGATGGGGTAGGGCCGGGGTGGGGAGGGCGCGCGCGAAACTGGCTTTGAAGCCAATGGCGATGAGATGAGCGGGGCATGCTGGATGTTCAGGTTCTGACCGAATGCTCCGGTGGACGGCATGACTGGCGTGGATGGCGAGCCGTGCATCTGGCTCGGCAGCATGTGTCCATTCGGGAACGAATGGGAATGAACGAGTGGAGGCGGCGTAGGCACGCCGTTGGGCGCGAAAGTCGTGGCCGGCGTAGGCGTCGTGGTCACTGGTCTCGCCCCCGAATCGACAGCCATGGCCATACCGTGAGGGTCGACCGCGAGCATGGCAGATTGTGGTGGTTGCTGCTGAGGTGCCGGCACGGGGGGCGGGATTGGCGAGACCGAGGTGTTGATCGACATGGCAGTAAGGGTCGGACCGCCCGACATGTCGGCCGAGAGGGGCACAGACTGAGGGCCCTGCATCATTGCCTGCTGAACGAGCTGCGCGGATGCGACCGGGACTGTGAGATTGGGCGTCATGGTCTGAGACTGCAGTGAGGACACCGCAGGCGAGGTGTACGTCACGGGCGAGACGCTCGATGCGGGGGTGATGTCCCTCATGTCTCGCGGGGTCGAGCTTGGCCCGACGCCCAGCTCGCTGGCGATCTCGAGCTGAGTGCTGAGCTGACCGAGGTTCGCGGAGACCTGGCTCTCGAGTCCCCGCAGCATGGCGCTCTTGGCCTCAACAGCGGACGACACGATTCTGATCTCGTCAGCCACTCATCAAGCCACACCACCATCTCGACTCACTGGTCCAGGATGGACAATTTGTTGACCATTTCCATTTGTGACTCGGTCAAACCGCTCGAGACAGGCATGGGCGCGACCTGTGCAGGCGCCTGCCCGATCGAGTTGGCCTGCATGGGCATCTGGGTGGACATGCCCTGGAGCGGCGCAACGGATAAATCCTGCGTTGGTGTTTTGACGTCTTCTGGATTCGGGTGGATATCACCCATGCCAAGACCGCCAGATACGGCGGCAGGAGGGAAGTAGTGCGTCTGTTCACCAATCGACTCGTTGATGCTTGGCGATGCGAGCAGTGGGGAGTGCACGGGAGAAGCCAAGGTGGAGAAGGCGAGGTGGGCGGGTATAGCAGATGCCGGTTGCGACGCCTGGGCCTGCTGCTGCTGCTGCGGTTGTTGTTGCGGCGGCGGCGGCTGCTGCTGCTGCTGTTGCTGTTGTATTGGCGGCTGTGATTGCTGCTGCACTGCTTGCTGAGCAACCTGTGATGGCTGCTGCTGTGATTGTTGCTGCTGCTGGGACAGTGTCGCCACCAATGGACCACCGAACTGTTCGCCAAAGTTGAACGTTGCTGGTCCGCTGAAAGTCGCGCCTCTTTGTCGGCTGAATGCGAACGCCTGAGCCGCCGCTGGGTGAATGTTCCGGACGGGACTGGAAGGCTGCGAGACTGGTGCCCTCACGGCGAAAGGTGCGACTGGAGGCTGTGGGCCAACAGCTTCATCCGCCGAGGCGGGGATGATGTCGTTGAAGGCGAAATAGTCGGCTGGAAGGTCGTAGCCTGTTGCGCCGATGGCGTACGAGTCTGTGAACGGTGCGCCGACCTGTGATGGCGACTGGAGGGCGATGTTCTGAAACGGGCCCGGAAGAGAGCCGATGTTCAGGCTGAGACTAGGATTGCGCCTGTGCAGACCGGGCTGGCTGAGGCTGCGCTGTCGTCCGCCCGCGTCGTCCCAGTCGCCGTTGACCGAGTCAGCCGAAGGGGGCAGGCTCTCGCCCCCAAACTGCGACTGCGACTCGCTCGCGGACGCAATCGTGGACGGAGAAGGCGGTGTGCTGAGGCTGCTGGGGCCCGCAAGCCAGATATTGTCCCCTCCCTTGAAGCCGAACAGGTGAGACCCTTCGGAGAACGCGGCGATGGCGCCGTGCTGCGCGTGTTGATGCTGTTGCTGCAGCTGGTGATGCTGGTGTTGTTGCTGCTGCTGGTACGGCGTGATGGGCCAGTCAAACGTGGACGACTGAGCGGTGGACGGCGGCGCAGAAGGGTCCGAATGGCCCGGGGGTGGTGGAGGTGTGGACGGCAGTTTGAGCGATGTCGTCGAGGCTGCTCTGTGTCAGGACTGAGCACTGGTTGTGCAGGGCATTGCAAGGTTGCAAGTTGAGCGAAAGGACGACAAGGAAGGAAAGGATGGCAAAAAGTGGGCAAAAGCACTGACCAGTAGAGACTGCCTCGAGAAATGGTCGTGGAAGGAGAGAGAGACTGGCGACGAGGCGGGGCACAACACCCGCGCCGTCGGAAGCGAGGCTGCTGCGTGTTGCACGACAGAGTGAGAGTTCCGGTCTAGTCGGCTGAAAGAGCCGATTTCAGGGCTCCGTGTCTGTGCTGCACAGAGAGATGGGCGAAAACAGAGCCAGCAGGGCGCAAACCCGTGTCTTGTCGTGTGCGCCGTCTTTGTATCTGCGTCCGCTATGCCCGTGTTTCACCGTGTGATCTCGGATAGATGGTGCGCCGGCGCTTCAACCTCCGCACTCCGTCCCCGCGTGCTGACGTTTGCGTAGTAGCCCGTCTTGACGATTGCTTGATGACCAACCAACAGCAAGAAAGGTCGGGTCGCCGTCGGATGTCTCGAGCTGCTCGCAAAGGCGTCCCGCTAGGGTGCTTGCTTGCCTGCAGCGAATGCAAGGTGTCGACTAATGAAGCCGGATCTGTCGGGATAGGTAGCGCTGAAGAGCCCTTGCGCTAGTCCAGGATGACAGATCTAGTCGAAGACCGAGCGTCCTTTTCAACGAATGCGGTAGCAGCAATAACAGTTCGGCCAAAGCAGTGTCGCAACCTGCCTTTGGTCCCGTAGCTGCGGAACGACTCTGAACCAGAGCTCCTTCAGCTTGCGCTACCAACGCGGCAAGGTAGCTCGGCAAGCTCGAGCACGGCCTTGTTGACAAGAAGGCGAGCCGGTGGAACCAGCGGTTTGCGGGTCGGCGCCTGACCGGCGACTTTTTGGAGAGATCTGGCCGAAAGCCAGCTGCGGTATCGAGCGAGCCGGGCCTCGCAGGCTGCGGGCTGATCACTTGACGAGCGATGCGAAGCGGTGCGTGCCTCTTCTGTCCGCGATCTACGGGTACGAGAAAGGGGGTTGCAGTGCTTTAGTGGTGGTGCAAGGTACTAGAGACGAGAGACTGATCAAGCAAGCAGGATAGATCTGGCCCAGCAGCCGAATGGTCGGTCCTTGCTGCGGTATGGCCCAATGTTCCTCGGGCCTCAGGCGCAGCGCAGTGCCGTTGGGATGTTCTGGAGCCACAGAGCCCACAGCTAGGGAAGGAAATTCCGGATTAGCCCCCGTCCTGAATCCTCTCGCGAGCTGGGGCGCAAGAGCGGCGGACAGGGACGAAAAAATTGTGGCATCGCTAGGGTGGGCTCGCGTGGGCGACGACGCCACCCCCGGACACTCATCTCGGCTGCTGCGCTTCGGCACTCAGCCACCGATGGATGGCCCTGGCTGCCCCGGTCACCCTGTAATCATATCGATCCCCGGCCCATGCGATCTCTACCCTTCTCCAACATTGCATCAAGCATGCATGGGCACACACCCTCGGCAAGTTAACCGACAGATCGTCAGGCTATTACGGACCACAGGACACCGCTTGGCTGGAGCACGTATGCATCACGGTAGATCATCCGCAGTCGAGGGCGTAAGCTCCAATCATGGCCTGCATCCCTGCTACTCTCAGAGAGATGGGAGGAGCACGGCTCGGTTATGCGCCGTATAGGACGGCCGGGTGATTGTGATCCGGGCCGGCTTGGTCGCCGCCGAAGCGGGGCAGGCGGCGGCGACAGCGGGCATGATGGCGGTGGTGGTGGCGGCGGCGCCGGAGGCGGCTGCTCTTCGGGCATTTGATGTGCCCCTACAAGTACGCGCAGCAGCAGCGACAGCAGCTTGACGACAGCATCCCCGCATTGGCGATATGGCAGACCCTGGCCAAAGGCCGGGGTATCAAGGCGATGTGCCGTATTGGAATGTTCACGTCCCGATTCGGAGCGTTACGTTCCTTCACGTTGCGTCCCTACGCAAGCGGGCTGCTGAGCGTGAGTCGCTGCCTCTGCACACGGCTGGCCACGGCTCTGCGCGATTGCGATGCCGAATAAGCGGCTGCGGCGCTCAGATCCTCCGATCGGGAGAGTGCGACGTGTGAGCCCAATTATAGCGGTTATCAGATACTCGACTCAGCCTACTTCGCGCTGGGCGCGCTCCGTGCATGTAAGAATAGATATATGGTGGGCTTGACCCTCTCCGTCCGGACTAGTGCCTGCCCTCCCGCTTGCTCGGATCATGTACATGCCGTTCAAGGGACGGGACTAGCCACGCACACGACCTCGGCCCGACAGAGACCCCCCGACGTTGGACGCGGTCAGGCTGCTTCGCGGGCGGGAGGATTTGGCCGGTCGATCGGAGTGCAGCGCGTGCTCACTTGCGATCGACAGACCAGCATTTAGGGCACAGCGTGCAACGCGTCGCTGAGCAGGGTATACACATGCGTACCGTAGCACCACATGCCGAGGATGATGCCAGCGTGCGACTGTCCGACGGGACTGGAAGAAGCTCGGCTGACGCAAAAGCGGAGCCGCATCCCTGAATGCTACCGCAGGCAACTTCGTCTTCGTTCCTGTGACAAGTTTGAGCTGGTCCAGTGACGCAGGGCTTTGCAACGATGCATACGTGCACTAAGTCCGTCGGTTGTCACGGCCGACGTTCAACGCGACGCCTCGCCGTGCATGTCGGTCCTTTCTCAGCCCGGCTGCCCACCATACGCTATCCTGTAGCATCTGCAGTCACTGACACCGCAGCGCGAACGGGATAGTTCAACCCGCAGCTCTCCACGGCTCCCGACGTGCTACATTTGCCCATTCTGCAGTGCACATCCATCACAGCCTGCAACTACTCTGAACGGCAGTCGACAGGGCCTTATATCTATGCCAGCGCGGAACAGTATTCGCGGCGATCTGGGCGTCTGGCTACCAATGAAGTATACATGTAGGTGGCATGTCTTGACAATTGAGCACTTCGTCTTGCCAAGTGTGTTGTCGGTTTGATCTGCGATGGGCCGCGTTCACTGGCCATCTGACGGGGTTTTCGATTGGATGTTGGAGATCCTTTTGATGTGCGAGGCGTGCGTGCTCGCGGAACGCATACCTTTCGTCTACGATGAAGCGTGGGAGGTGGACGACTAGCAGCCCGGGCGAGTATGCGCGGATACCATAGGCGCAGCGATCACACCGAGGTTGTCCTTGCAGATCATATCCGGATCTCGGCAAGAGGCTCGGCGCGAATGTCTGCATACTCGATGTTGGCGTCCTGCTCCTCGTCTATTTCGCCCACGATCGCGCTGCAAGGTCAGTACCGTCCTCGAACAGACCGGTTCCGGGGCGCGGCGTGGACGGGCAGCCCCAGTGAACGTCAGGTCGCCCGCATCCTCTGGAGCCATTTCCGTCCATCCCCTTCGACAAGTCTAACCAGAGATTCTGAACTTACACATTGTCTCCTTTGATCATGTATAGACCCAGTGGGACGACCTCGACACCCTCCATGGTGTACTCGCGCTCGAAGCAGTCGGCAAGAATGAGGTTGGTCCGAAGATCACATCCCTTCAGTCGGCCCTATCTCGGTCAGCAGACGCAAGCGATCCGATCATGATGTGACGCACAACGATGACCCGCCCATCATACAGAATGACCTCTACCAGCTCTGCATGATGTGAGCAATGGCACTGTCATTAGGCGCAAGGTCCTCACTCTCAACATAGTTGTCAACCGCAGACATTTTGGCGAAGCTTCCCGAAAGTCCTGTCTTGCGCGATGACGACTGTCGTTGAGCCGATGCACTGCTTTCACGCCCCTTCTATGTGCCGTGGAGAAGGGCGCTGTGCGTGAAGGGGCGATGCAATGATATGTCTCGGAAGGGAAAGTGTTGCAGCATGTTCTGGGAGAGTTGCTCTTACGCGGGTTGTTGATGCCTTACAGCAGGGGACCGGATAAACGTTTTCCCATCCCGTTGACCGGCCGGTGTCGCCTGGCTGGCTGGCTGGGCTGGCTGGCGGGTTTTCCCTGAACCCGGTGGGGGGGACAGACGGGGGGCGCCAGTCTCGCATCATACCATATCATACAACATTCAACTCCGCTTCGTCCGTATCGTTCGTTGGTCTCCTCCTGTCTCTGCCGCTGGCACCCCGCATTCGGTGTCCATACCTGTCCACCAGTCACGTGCCTGTTGGGGTTGTTTGGCGCAGCGCCGACCAGCCGTCTCTTCAGTACCCCGCGTGGCACGCTCGTCCGACGTCGCCGGACAACGCGCCTAGACCGGCCAACTGAGACGCTCGTCTGCCCGGCTACTTTGGTTCAACGGTCTCCCTAGAAGGCCGTTTTGCCATCCGTACTTGCACCTTATCTCACGACACGCATCTCGGCACCCCCTTCGCGGCACCAGCCGCCCTCTAGTACCTCCCCGGACGGACAAAGTGTCCGGCGGTGGGAAGCAGCAGCAGCAGCAGCAGCGGCAGCAGTATCAGTAGCACGATGGCGACCACGCACATCATTAACACGTCCAACCCGGGCGCTCACCTCAGCTCGGCGGGGAGCCACTCGTCCAGCTCGAGCAATATCGTTGGCGTACACTACAAGGTCGGCAAGAAGATTGGAGAGGGATCCTTTGGCGTCATCTTTGAGGGCACGAACCTGCTCAACTCGCAAACGGTCGCCATAAAATTCGTACGTTGGCGTCACCTAGATGGATACCGGCCACCATCTGATCATTGCAGGAACCCCGCAAGTCGGATGCACCACAGCTGCGAGATGAGTACCGGAGCTACAAGATCCTGTCGGGCAGTCGTATGTGTCATGACGTCCGTGTCCGTGAGCTCCGAGCTGACGCTTGGACAGCCGGCATTCCGCAGGTGTACTACTTCGGTCAAGAGGGCCTGCACAACATCCTGGTGATTGACCTGCTGGGCCCCTCGCTCGAGGACCTGTTCGACATGTGCGGACGCAAGTTCAGCATCAAGACATGCTGCATGACGGCCAGGCAAATGGTAGGCATCTCTTGGGCAACGAATCAGGAACATGAGTAGACCGTGACTGACCGTGTAGCTTACGCGCGTGCAAACGATTCATGAGAAGAACCTGATCTACCGGGACATCAAGCCCGACAACTTCTTGATCGGTCGCCCAGGCACCAAGGGCGCCAACACGATTCACGTCGTCGACTTTGGCATGGCAAAGCAGTACCGTGACCCGAAGACGAAGCAGCACATTCCTTACCGGGAGCGGAAGAGCCTGAGCGGCACGGCCCGGTACATGTCCATCAACACCCATCTTGGCAGAGGTGCGCTTCCCCGCCCGACACTGGTGGAGAGTTGCTGACGTGCCCAGAACAATCGCGACGAGATGATCTTGAGGCGCTTGGGCACGTGTTCTTCTATTTCCTGCGAGGAGGACTGCCCTGGCAGGGACTGAAGGCGGCCACGAACAAGCAGAAGTACGAGAAGATTGGAGAGAAGAAGCAGACGACACCCATCCCCGAGCTGGTCGAGGGGTACCCACGTATGTCGACGTCCTTTCGTCGCGGTGGTACCGCATGCTGACGGTCTGCAGAGGAATTCGCCATTTACCTCAACTATGTCCGAAAACTGACGTTTGACGAAACGCCCGACTACGATTTCTTGCGAGAGCTGTTCGCGACGGCGATGAAGAACCAGGGAGTGGAGGACGACCAGGTGTACGACTGGATGACGCTACGAGACGGCAAGGGCTGGGAGGCAGTAGGGGTGAGTCTCGCATCCGTCCTGCCGGCGCCGGTGCTGACACATTACCAGTCGAACGCGGCTCAGCAGCCCGACGCGTCGCGGCAGAGCAGGACACGCGGGGAGAAGGAGTACCGCGACCGGGTAGACCGGCTGCGCAATGGCGGCTCCGCGGGCGGCGTGCCATCTCCAATGTGCGTTGCGCTTCTTCAACCCACGTAGGGTCCAGCTGACAGCAGCAGGAAGCAGAGGAAGTCGGGACAGGGATCAGCACTACCCAATGCGTCGAACCAGGCGATCGTGGGCGTATCTGCGCCGTCACCCTTGCCCGGCTCGAGGCGGCAGTCACAGCATGGTGCGGCGTCGCACCCCTTCGCTTCGGCCAACGCCGTGCACGGCGACCGAGACGGGTACGATGAGTCGAACGCCGCGATCCCAAGCCAGGCGGGTATGCCGCCCATCGCGCCCATGACCGTCAATGGCCGCGGGGGCAACACGGCCGCCAACAGCCAGCAGCCCGAGCGCGGCGGCGAGGGCGACTACGCGCCGCAGAAGAAGGGCGGCTTCCTCAGCATGCTCATGTGCGGGTGCTGCCGATAGGACATTCGCTTTCGACACGCTCGCCATGTTCCGTTCCACAAAACCCTTCTGTATGCCAAGGATAGATCCCCTTCCCGAGCTTCCATCCGCTTCTCTTGCATTTAATCCGGAGTACAAGTGTCTAGAGAGATGTCATGAATCTATCCGTAACGATCTGAAACACGCCGGCCGGCCGCAGTCAAGCCAGCAAGTTGATTTGATTCCGTCTGAATTGGCCACCACCTTGAACCGTTCACACTCACTTCTGGACCTTACTGTGTTTGACTATATTCTTCGACCTGTTTTGCAAGCATGTCGTCCCGCAGGCCCGCAGAGCAGGCGGCCGCTGGCCAGCCTGACCCCAAGCGGGCAAAGACCGACGGAGCTACCGGCGCACCGCCCATGGGCTTCGACATCGCTTCCATCAAGGCTCAGCTGGCGGCCAAGAAGGCCGAAGCCGAGGCTCGTATTGCCGCTCAGAAGTCGGCTGCGCCTGCGCAGACAGCACCAACGGCGTCGAGCGGATCCAAGGCAGCTGGTCCTGCAGCGCTTCCGCCCAAGCCGGTGGCTGATCAGAACATGGTCGACAAGCTAGCGGCGGCGAAGAAGCGCATCGAGGCGCTCAACGCCAAGATGCAGAACCCCTACTCGTCTGGGTCGGGAGCCGCTCCTGGAGGACCCGCAGGCTCGCGAGGAGGGGCATCTGCGGGGTCATCGGCGTCTACGAGCGGTCAAGCGTCAGCCAAGACGGTCACATCTATCGCGCTGCACCCGCTGTTGATGGGCGACCAGGGCGGACAGGCGGGTGCGGCTGGGGAGAAGAATGAGAAGAAGGCGCTTCGTGATCGGTACAAGACCATGGCGCCCAGATTCAGCACGACCCGGGCGAACCAGTCGCTCGTTCAGGCCGCACAGGCGGTCACATCCGCTCGGACACCAGCTGCTGCCTCTGCACCGGTTCTCAACCCGTACACATCGGCTGCGACCCCGGCGGCGGGACCGTCGGCGGGCGGCGAGGACGCTGCGGCCGTTAAGGCCAGGAGGAGCAAGAAGATGACGTTTTCCCAGCCAGGAAAGTACATTCGACAGGGAGATGCGCTGCGAAACGAGGCGAAGATGGAGGCGTTGAGGCAGAGAATCGCCGAGGCCAGTAAGAAGGCCGGTCTCGACAGCGAATTCGACACTCTCGAGCGAAGTTTAAAGGTGAGCTCCCGCGTGTTACTGTGCTGTAGGCTGGACTGGGCTGACTTGCAGCGACAACCGCCACCCGATGTGGAATGGTGGGACAAGGCTTTGTTGCCAGAAGGCGGTGGATACGATGATATCGACAAAGCAATGGACACGATCGTCAAGTCGGACGACTCGCTCATCACGCATCTGATTCAACACCCGATTCCGATCCCCGCGCCGCAAGACAAGAAGCTGCCGGAGCGACCGCTGATGCTTACGAAGAAGGAGCAGAAGAAGCTCAGGCGACAAAGGCGTAAAGCCGAGTTGGAGGATAAGCGCGACAGGCAGAAGATGGGTTTGCTCCCGCCTGATCCACCAAAAAGTGAATCCCTGTTCGCTTCACTCGTACACGCAGAGCTAACAGACGAAGTCCGACTGGCGAACCTGATGAAGGTCTTGACATCAGATGCGGTGCAGGATCCCACAAAGGTGGAAGCAAAGGTCAAAAAAGAGGTCGCAGCGCGAGCGGAGAAGCATGAGATCGATAACAAGGAGCGGCAGTTGACCGCCGAACAACGGAAAGAGAAGGAGTGGCAGCAGCACCTGGCGCGCGAGCGCAAGGGTCTCTTTGGCTCTGTGTACAAGTGAGTCTTCCCGTCCTTCTCTGGCCGTCTAGGATCATCGCTGATGAGCAGGATCAAATACTTGACGAACGGAAAACACAAGTTCAAGGTCAAGCAGACGGCCAAGAACGACTCCCTGACGGGCGTGTGCATCTTCCACCGGGACTTTGCGCTCGTGCTCGTCGAAGGGGACAACAAGGCGATCAAGCATTACCGTCGACTCATGCTGGACCGTATCGACTGGACAGAAAAGGCGCGCCCGCTCGGCGCCAACGGCGAGGAGATCGACGAGGATGACGCTGAGAACGGTGGCGGCAAGCGAGGCGAGGACGAGGACGACGGCCCGGACAGCTTGGAAGACAATAAGTGCGAGTGTATTTGGGAAGGCGAGATTCCAGAAAAGACGTTCCACTTCTTCAAGGCCAAGCACGCCGAATCGGACAGCAAGGCCAAGGAGTTCCTCACCACCAAGTGGGAGGGGATGTGGGATCTCGCCAAGCGCTGGGTCTGGTCTGGTGAGGATTTGTAGTGTCTTGTAGGGACATGCGACGAAGTCATATCAGCCACTACACCATGTGCCGCCGGCCAACCACGCTTCAAACGTAACTATCATTGCATGTTATGATGCAGGCCATACAGCATATCTCACAGGAAGCGAGGCTTGTCTTACTGCGAGATGTCGAAGACTTCACTCAGAGACTCTGGGCAGACTTGCAGCTCGACTACGCGAGAGGCGTTGTGCTCACTCATGTGGACAGGCAAGTACATGACTCCGAGACACGATTCTCGGTCATCCCCGGATTTGGACTCCATGAGATCTGCGAACTCGCTGGGCCAGTGTCCCAGGGCCTTGATGTCGTTGGCATCGGTCGGCCACAAGTCAAGCGGAATGGTGACCCATCCGTGCCCTGTCTGCCCGGCGTGCGGGGCGTTCGCTGGCGAACAGGCTGCGGCGCTTTCAAGGAGACTCGCAAGGTCGATTGACTTTCCCATCGCCCACTCTTGTGCCTTGCTTACGCCGATTTCGTGGTCGCTCGCTCGAATGACCACAGTGTCGGTCATGTCGGTCTCTATAGTCTGCTTCTGGTCCGCTTCAGCAGGGGACGAGCCGGCGGGCTCTCGAGTCAGGGTGCAGGGGTAATCGTAGTAGACCGTGCGAGGGCCAGAGTACCATACATCAACTGCGCGCGAGCGCGGCTGGCCATTCTCGTCGCTGTCGTGCAGGCGCTGCGTCTCGCTGAACGCAGCCGGTCTTCGCACATTGAAGCGGACACTCAAGAATGTCTTGCCATCCTTCTCCGTGATTGTGACCCCTTGTTCACCCTTGAGAGTCTCCAGCAGAGTTGCCCACCTCACACCCGGCTTCGTCTCCATGGTGTACTTGAACGCGTCGGAGCGCTGGGCGCCACTGCTAGATTCCATCGTTGTGGTGAATTGCTCGTGGACTGGTGGGGATGTGTATGCTGGATAGAGAAGGCTGCTTCTGTTTAACGCAGCCGTACCCTCGCTTCATACTGCGCCCGTACTCGCGATGCATCACACCTTAGCGAGGCGGATGAATGGATGGCGCTAAAGACGCACGTCTCGCTCGCAACCTCCTTTACGCGCACACCAGCCAAGTCTAGGGCTTAGGTGCTGTCTAGGATCAAGGGATCACCTCGAGCGTCCGTCATGGCCCCTTTTTTACGGGCACCTTTACGCCGACCGCGGATGCGAGATGCCCGGATCTTACAAGGGAAGATTTCACGGAGCGGATGCGGCCGCAGTCACCTCCTTGCACCAGAATGGTACACTCGGACACACACTTTCCGCGAATGACCAGCGCGGGGAGCTCGCTTGCCTGACTCCTCTGATCATCTCGGATCCTCGCTGTGAACGCAAGACCGATCGATACAACGGAGTGACTGCGGACAAGATAACAGCTAGGCCGAGCGTGCCCCTAGCGCCTCTGCCATATCCCAGCGTGGTGATCGCTGTCCATACAGCCCTCCAGAGCTCCAAGATGCCGCCCGCACAAGCCGGCGCTCGGCCTTCGGCTCGGTTTCCAGAGCAGGGCTCGTCTGAGATAGCGTCACATTTGGAGCACTAGCGCTCGTACTTGGTGTCATGGGCGCGTGTAACAGACCACTCGGGCACGATGTCCTGTAACAGGCTCAATACCAAGCCCGCCGTATCGGGCTTGGATCCGTTATATGTGGTGTCTGTGGCACCTGGCCAGCCATACGGAACAGCCAGTCTGGACATCCTCTGCATTGATTGGCCAAGAAGTACCCCGTGTCGACCACCCGTGCTTGTCGTCGGTCCGATGCGTGCATACTATAGGCTACTGACATACTTGAGAAGCATTGAATGCTTCTACGAGCGAAGCGGGGCGGATCTCCATCTCGACCGTGTACCTCTTGATATCGCCCACGAAAGAGGCGGGCACACAAAGGACGCTTAGACGAGAGTCATGCACCTCGTCAGACGGAGTCTCTCCGCTGGTCACCTGGTCAAGCGACTCGGTAACCCAGACGCCCAGAGCTTTGGCATCCTCGTCGCCCGTCGGCAAGCATTTCAACGGGATCGTTGCAGGCCTCATCGCTGTGTCGGCCGTCTCTGCTACTGGTGGAGCCGCCGAGTCACAAGCGGCTTGAAACACGCCTTCAAGGTCTATGTCCCTGCTCATAGCCCATTCGTCGACCAGAGAGCGGTTGTCGGCGTGATCGGTCACCCATAGTCTGACGGTGTCAGTCATGACGCACTTTTTGCTCTCCGCCTCGGGTGGGACGCCATCAGTGAAGTCTAATGACTCCCTGCTGAGAGTACAGCCGTACTGGTATTGCAGGGTGCGAGGGGCGGATTGCCACACTGGGGTCATGAGCCAAAATCACCCAGTCCATAGCGGGGCGGCGCTCTCACCTGCGCACCAGCCATCGTCCAGTACCTGTACCGTCGTACTGGCCTCAGGACCCACCACGTCGAAGTAGAAATGGAGGGACTCCTCGGCATTGGTCAACGTGGCTTTTGTCCACTCCCGGTCTTGCTTCAATGAGTTGACAAGCGCTCTGACCCTCGCGCCCGGCTCTGTAGCCATGGTGTACTTGAAAGTACGACACGCCTCACCGTCAGCCGTCTCGCTCATGTTGCTGTTGGACTGATCCTGACCGGTGGGAAGGCTGTGGCTGCGCGAAATAGTCGCGCTGCGAGACTTTATCGACTGCAGCGTGTCACCGCGTCTGCACTCTTTTTATTCCACATCGATGAAAGGATAGCCGTCAAAAGACCAGTCTCGCTTAGAAGACGCGCCTTTCCGCCCAAGAAGCGCAACGCAGCCACGACGTCACCTGACAAGACGGGCACGAGCGGGCTGTTCAGGCCGTTTGTGGGAGTGCTGATTCCTGCTTGCAACAAATACGTTGGAGGTACATACCATAACATGGCGACGGATCATTACAGGACGTACAGAAACGGTACAGATCCTAGCGACTGAAGCCACCCTCGTGGTCTGACGCGGGCGCACAAATCATACTCATAATCATTTGCCAGCGTAGTGCTTGCCGTCCATGAAACCGTTCAGCAGCTCTGTGAAGTCGCCGACCCCCGGGCGCTCGCCGTGCAGCTCTTTCTCCCATGCGGAGATCGTGCTCGCGAGGTTGGCGGGCGAGAAGCCGAAATGCTCGTAGAGCGTCTCCTGGGGCGCAGACAGACCGAAGGTGTGCATGTGCGCACCGGCATGAGCGTATCGCGCCCAAGGAAGCGAGGCCCACGCTTCGATCGCGATGACGAGCGACTTGTCGCTCGGGATGACTTGTCGGCGATACGACTTGGGCTGCCGGTCGAAGTGCGCCAAGGACGGCATCGACACGACGCGGACGGTTTTGCCTCCCTTCTCGAGAAGGCGGGCTACCTCGATGGACCGCGAGACTTCCGCACCTGTCGCGAGGAGGGTGATGTCGGGCACGGCCGACTCGTCGCCGTAGATGACATACCCGCCCTTGGCGACTTTGGACCGGTCAGAGCCCTCGAGCAGGGGGACAGGCTGGCGCGATAGCGTGAAGATTGACGGGTGATCTTCGTCCTTGAGGGCAAGCTGCCATGCTCCCATGACTTCCTCGGCGTCGGCCGGTCGCACAAAGTTGAGGTTCGGCATCGCTCGGAACAGGCTCGCTTCAGCGACAGGCTGGTGCGTCGGCCCGTCCTCCCCAATACCAATCGCGTCGTGCGTCGCAATACCGATAAAGCGCAGTTTCTGAAGACACGACATGCGCACAGCCGGCGCAGCGTATAGCCAGAACATGAAGAACGTCGACATGATCGGGACGAACATGCCCTTCTGGTACGCTGCCAGACCGTTCCCGATGGCCACCATGGCGAACTCGCGGATACCGTATCTCAGCTGTCGGCCGAGATAGTTGCCCGGAGCATTGCCGTCAGGCTACAAAGTGAGCGACGAAGGCCGCGCGGGAGTGGAAAAAGAGGCTCACCTTCTGGAAGTCGACCTGGCCTTTGAAGTTGACGAAAGTCGACTCAATGAGGTCGGCCGAACCAGCAATGAAGGCCTCGTCTTCCGGCACCAAAGCCTGCACAACGATACCCGACGCCTTCCTTGTAGGGATCGCGGTTGTCGGCAAGTCCTTCTTACTTGGGATCTTAGCCTCCCACCCGTCCGCAAGCTTGCCATCTCGCCGGCGCTGGAGTTCTTTGTACTCCGAGGGATACTTGTCTGCGTACCGGCGCATCATGGCGTTCCACTCGTCTTCGAGCTTCTGACCCTTGGGGATGCTTTCGCGGAAGTAGTCGTACACCTTGGGCGGGATCACAAACTTGTCGTCTGGGTTGAAGCCCAGCTGGGTCTTGACGTACGCGACGTCGTCTTCGCCCAGCGCAACGCCGTGGACGCCGCCCGTGTTCTGCTTCTGCGACCCAATACCGATGATCGTCCGGATGTTGACCAGCGTGGGCTTGCCTTTGACAGCTCGTGCCTTGTCGAGCGCCTCGACGATGGCGGTGAGCTGCTGAGTCAGCGGAAATTCCACTGCTTTTATCGGCTGAGCTCACGTCGTTTGAGCCATCATAGACATCGATAGTCTCCCACCCCATGGCGCGAAGCTTGGCCGAAGTGTCGTCCGTGAAGCATGCATCGATGTTACCGTCAACCGTGATGGCGTTGTTGTCGTATACGAGGATCAGGTTGTCCAGCCCGAGGTGTCCCGCCAGAGAGATAGCTACGACGTCAGCTCTGGCCGCCAGCTCAGCCGCGGACGCACCTTCTTGGCCGACACCTTCCTGCAGGCACCCATCGCCCGTCATAGCCCAGATCTTCTGCCCCGCAACGGGGAACCCGTCTCTGTCGAACCGCGCCGAGATCTGCTTGCCGGCAATGGCCAAGCCCACAGCATTCGCGATACCCTGGCCGAGCGGGCCGGTCGTGCACTCGACGCCCGGGAACTCGATCTCTGGGTGGCCGGCGGCAATACCATTGGTGACGGGCGCGTGGTACTGCTTGATAGCATCGATGGTCCATGCGTCGTACCCCGAAAAGTGCAGCATAATGTACTGCAGGAGGCAGGCATGGCCTACGGACAGCACGAAGCCTGGAGTGTGAGCACACGAAAACCCACAGCAGAGGGGAAACTTACGGTCGCGAGCAAACCAGTCGGGGTTCTTGGGGTTGAACCTCATCTGGTACTTCCACAGGGCGATGCCGATCGCGGCGGCACCCATGACTGTACCCGGATGTCCACCCTTGAACTGCTGGCACAGGTCGGCGGCGAAGCACCGGATGGTGTTGAGCACGAGCATTTCGTCGGCAGCCTGAGGCACGACGCATCAGACGGATACATCTCGTGAGGCGGATGGTGGACTCACAGGTGCAGCCTTGCTGGGCACGTTGGGCTTCTTGAGCAACTGGGTGCCATGCTCCTGCAAGAGGTCTGATTCAGCTATGGGTGACATGGTGTATGCGATAGGACAGGATGGGTGAAGAGAGATGTGATGAAGACCCTTGCATTCTCTCGGGGCGCTGCCTGGCGCTCCTATATACCCCAAGCCGGAGACAGTGTTGCTGAAGCATGGGGCTATGGAGACTAACGAGCTCCATGGCCAGCAATAGCCGGATGAATGGGTTGATCGGAATAATTCACTTGACTTCGGCCCGAACTCGTCTCGTCCGTCATCTCCCCGGGGCTGCAAAGTGCCCCGCATCGGCAGGGCAGAATGCATACCGTGGGAAAGTGCTCCTACTGCCTCAAAACCCACGTCAGGCTACTACTTGGGTATCACTCCGACCCTCGCTCGCCTGCCCGGGACGGCCTCTTTGCAGTTGCAGCTCGTGTAGAATCACGACGTCGCGCTTGTATACATATCCGTACAGCCCTTCCCGCCAAGATGACGATGATCCCAGCGAGGCTCGCAAGGGCCGCCATGACCTCCAACACCCTCGAGGAGGCCCGGATCCGGAGCATCGACGCTTACAGAGCTTGGTACCGCTCGGTACGTCCCGCCTGCTGTTCCTATCCGCACCTCATGCCGGACCGCAACGCGGTCGCTCGCCGGAACGACGGATACTAACGCCCCTGAAGGCACCAGAGATTGTCGCCCTGTACGCGCTCAATGTGTCGCCCTCGATGATCCGGCTCAAGATCCGACAAGATTTCGAGAAGAACAGGAACATCACCGACCTCAACATCATCAACATGCTGCTTCACAAGAACCAGCAGGAGTACCAGGAGACCATGAACTGCTGGAAGCAGGAGGTGAGTCAAGGTCGGATAGGCAGGGACGGCACTGGGACGGAGGGGTGGTAGGGGCGGCGGTTGCTCGGGGAAGATGGCGAGGCCTCAAGTGCGGAATGCGGCGCTGCAAGGGGTTCTGCGCTCGCATTGTGGGCTTCGCGGCGCCAAGGCTTCGATAACACCGGGTGCTCTGGTCAAAGAGGACGGTGACTGACGACACAGCCCCATCTGATGCACTGGTTCAAGCGGTACGACGACCCCCCAGCACCGCAGACTTTCATGGACAAGTTCCTCGCGGGCAAGGACGACCCCAAGGTAGGTGATGGCTCGGTCTGGAAGCAACGAGTCTAGCTGATCAGATAGCAAATCGCATCTTTCTGATCGAGAGACCAGACTTTGTACTTTCCGATGATGCACGGATAACTATGGCTACAACAGCGAGGACCAAGGCGTCCAAGAAGGGAAGACAGGAATCGAATGCGCGTCTACTCATCGTCGAAGGGCACATCCAGTGCCATCCGCATGTCCTCCTCGGACCCCACGCCCGCCTGGGCGGCGTCAAGGTCCATTCCGTCAGGTGGTGCTTCGCCGTCGATGGCTGCAGGCGGCCGACCAAACGCGTTGGCCACTTCTTCCTCTGCGCGCTCCATCTCCTCCTTCTCCTTAGCCTGGCGAGCCTCGATATCGGCCAGCGTCCACAGACTGATACCCGTCTGCGTGTGATCCCATGGCTGCGAGATTTGCCGGATGAACTTCTTCGAGAGCGAGATGGCCATGTCCGTGGACATGTTTGAATGCGCTTCGATAATGTACTGGTTGATCCACCGAGGCAGCTTGCTCCGCTTATCCTGCCGTGCGAATCTCTGCTCCCCGTCAGCGAGCACTCACGTCTGTTCAAGGAATGACTAACCTTGTCGGCGAACACCATGAGACCCCAGTCGGTCTTTCCTCGTAGGACACGACCCACACACTGCGCAGCATGCCGCATGGCATCGAACGTTAGGTAGTCGTTCTCCCTGATCCGGTAGTTGTCTCGCAGGAACTCTAACCGGGCCTTGAGAATACGCGATTCCGTGTACTGGTACGGAATGCCAAACATGATGACTGCCCGTCCGTAGTTGCTGCAATTGGCTCAGCTTGTCTCCCATACCTGCCAAGAAAGACATACTGGTCGAAATCGATTCCTTCTGAGACCTTTCCTCGGGCGACGGACAGCATGACGGCGCCGCGACCGTTGTTACAGGCTTCGCGGTAGTTCTTCAGCGCGATACTCGTCTCCATTGCGTCTGGCGTCTCGACGAAGAGCAGCTTGTGTTTCCACACCTCACTCAGGATGCCCTGAACCAGTCAGCATCGGGTCTCCATTCGGTCAAAGTCGAAGGCACCACTCACCATGTCGTACCAGGCGCTGACGATGCTCTCCATGTACAGATAACTCGGGAAGAAAGCCACGATACCGTCCGGAACTGTCTTGCTCATCTCGATGAGGATGCTACCGAAGTTTCGCACCACGGCCGGGTCGTTTCGGACTTCGAAACGAGAACTGATGGGTACTTGGTCGGACCCACGAGTGATAACCATGGGGAAGAAGGCGTTCCGGGTAAGGGTCATGGGGTAGGATTCTGTGCGAGTCGGCTGGAATTGCAGAATCTTTGGGTACATGTCGAGCGGGGAGATGGTTCCGGATGTGATGACCACGGAAGAGAACCGCTCGAACACAGGTGCGATCGCTAAGGAGGGGTCCAGGCAGCTTCTTTGAGTCAGTGTATGCTCATGTGACGTCTTGATATGTGACGTCTTGATGACCAGGGACGTACGTGAAATGGAAGATAGGATTTGGCACTGTAGCGTGCTCGGTCTCGTATGGCTCCAGGATAAGCAGGAACCCTTTCTCGTATGTAGCGACGAGCGTGCCGAAGCTAGCGACTTTCTGGAGCGAATAGTGCTCGTCGATGTTGGTCAAGTCCAGTGTGCGGACCAGCGACGTTAGCCGCTCCGCGGCGAACCTGCCATGATCAGGTCTAGCCGCCCAGGAAGGGGAACTGTGCGTACCGCAGTGGCCGCTTTTCGATATATGTGATCTCTTTGAGATGGGCGAGGAAGGACTGAGGAGTCTCTGCCACTACATGTAGCACCCTCATTCGGGTCTTCAGACTGTCAGCTTGGCGGATGCAGGCAGGAGGCATGCTGACCTTCAAGTACTCGATGAATCGCTTCAGGAAAGCGATGAAATGCTCCGCTTTTCTGATGTTCCCCGGAATGGCCTCCTCGATCATATCCGTCGAGAGGACTGTCCCATAAGCACCAAACGCCAGGCGACCGGGCCTCGAACGCACCAGGACTTGTCAACATGTCTTCATCCTCTCGGTGTTCATTCGCCTGCTGCAGACCCGAGACCAGTTTCTCATACTCTTCTTGCAGCTTGGTCGCATCCGTCCGCTTGATTCTGTGCGAATGAGCCATCTGCTTTCCATTGCCTAGGCGGCACTCACTCCTCGATCTTATCACCGATCTTGTTGACACTCCTGGCGGCACTTTCCAGCATTGGCCGCGTAAGATCGATACTCAAACTCTCGATACAGACGTTATCGATGTTGTGCGCTTCGTCGAAGACGACAATGGACTCCTTCGACATCTCCGCAGATACGTTCTCGGCGACCTTGGGATCGAGGAGGTAGTGGAACGAGAAGATGACTACGTCCAGGTATGGCAGCTGAGAGATCCGTTAGCATAGGGCCTACATCGTAGCGTTCGGCACATACCATACGACGGATCGTGAAATACGGGCAGACACCCTTCTCCTGGCCGTACTTCTTGATGTCGTCCAAGGTGTACACACCGGCAGGTATGAGGTTCCCGGCCTCGTAGTTATTCAGCTCCTGCTGGTTTAAGCACTATGTACCTGACGTCTCTCTGGTGTGACCTGCCTCGTGGTAGCTGCACAGCGGTACACTGCCGGGATTTGCTCGTCCTTTCTCGCATGCTGACGCGGATGTCAAGTCTCGACACCGCGAATCTACGATTTTGCCCTTCTTCTCCCGGCTGACCTGATTCCGTGTTCAGCCATGCTTCCCCTCGCAGCGGCAGAAGCAGCAGAGCGAGACTCACCTCAGGATGCAAGCAGGTGTTCTTCCGACTGGTCAACCCTAGTCCTCTGAACTCCTCGTCGTGTGCTCCCATCTCGGCTCGATACTCCATCAAGCGCTTCAACTCCGCTAATGCCTTTTCGATTTCCGGTACTGTTCGCGAGCAGTAGATGAGCTTCCGTTTGGTCGGGTAGAACTGAGACATCAGTCGAGCTGTCACAAGGCTATCAAGTGCCATGAAAACCGACCTGCATGTAGGAAACGATTAGACTGAGCAGCGAGACTGTCTTGCCGGTTCCGGAAGGCATTTCCAGGATACAATGACCGCCAGCGTCGAGCGTCTCCTTCAGGTCGCACATGTAGGAGTACTGTTCTGCGAGGAGTCAGTCCATGCTCTAAAGCGTGATAGCTTTTCGTTGATGCTACTGCTCGAGAAGATGGAAGCTGACCTGGGTAGATCCGATCGTACGGGAACAGGACCGGGAGGTCCCCGATCATGAACTTCATTTTGGCGGTCTAAGTCGGGGTTATTGGTCACAGACCGCTGAGTTGCAGTGTTTTCACGGCTGTTGGCGACAGTTACCGACTCGCTTCGCTGATGATTCCCCTTTTGCCCCCTCGAGCCTACTCGCACTAGATATGCGCCTCAGAGGCAGTATCGCAACTCACAACCCGTGGCCACCCATGATGACCGGACATGATGCACTTGGTGTAGCGGAGATTCCGGCAACTCCGTCAGGCACGGCCGGTTCCAGCGGAAGGCATCCGATGATGTCTGAGAGACTGCACCAGGACACTGTACGAAGCAGCATCTTCAAGCATGTCGGGCGGAGGGTTTGTGGTGGACGACAATACCGTCGCAAGTAGCAGTCAATCATTACAGAATGGCTCAGCCCATACATTGCCGGGGGGAGTTGAGCCACTGCTCAGCTTGACACCTCGGCAGGAGAACCGCCTTCGAGCTCATGTCGATGACAAGCTGCTCGGCCTTGAGCGGGACGGCCGCAAGGGGTGAGCACCGGCCACGGGCAGAAGCCCAAGCATGATGGCTAGAGCGAGTACTGATCTATGCAAGCTCGTTCGGCTCCTTGCCTCAATTGATCGGGCGGATATGCCCGCTCCTGCAGCTCATCCTGCAAATACCGGCACCGGAACCGTTCGGCTCATTACGCATATCCTACCTTCTCACTCTCACTGGAGCGATACCGTCTTATATCACATCTCTACCCCTACTATCGCCGCAAGATACCTTGAAGTCAATACCCCCACAACTGCTGCCACCTGGAGAAGGACGCGAGCGGTATGGGGGATCCACACCTCTGTCAGTCAAGATCGACGATGATCCGCGATCACCCGGCACAGTATCCGACATCTCGACCGATCTGGCCCCATTAGAGCCAGAAGCAATCGCTTCTAGGACCCTCCTAGCCTTGCTCGCTCTCCTCAGACAATTGGACGAGGGATGGCAGGCTGTGATGAGAGGAGAGGGCTGGGTGATGGATGAGAGTGGTCGGGGAACTAGCATCCCAGTCCGATTTGGCAGCCAGGTTGGAGTCACTGAAAGGTCAGTGTCGAGCATTTCAAAAAGCTTCGCTTTCATGTCTGACCTCTGTCAGAATACGTCTCCGGTCGATGCTCTTGGCAGGGCGAGAGAAGATCATCGCATGGGCCAGATCGTATGGCGATTTCCCTTCTTCCGCTCTGCCCTCGGACGAGCAGGAGACACCAACGGGGCAGGAGAGGAGAGATATGGCGGACGTGACGCAAGACTGGGAGTCAGAGGTCTTGGGGCTGTTCAACGGCACTCTGGAGGCGCTGTCAGACATGACCTTCGCCGAAGCAGACCCGCGACCGCAATGACGGTTCCTCTCGGATGGCTTGTCTTCACTAATTGTATGGACCGCTCATTGATGTATCAAAGACCGTCAGGGCGACTCAGGCCCGCGATGCAAAACACGTGCATGACGCCCCGTTGGCTATCAAGGATAGTGCTCCGCGAAGATACCTCATCCGTAGATGCCAAGACTCTCCTCCTGCCTCCTCCGCAACCACCCTTCGAGGTCTATCCACATCCCTCCTGTGCGCACCATGACTTTATCCCTGACTTCCTTCCCCCTCGCGATGCGGAGCATCTTGACGCCGACGGGCTTCTCGCCCTCGCGAAAGACGAACTCGCCTTTACATTCTTCATTCTCCCCCTTTCGCTGACCTTTCTTCAGCGGCGGGTCTACGCGTGCGACGAACTCGCGCCAGTCCGTCGCATCGAGGATCTGCTGCATGCGCTGGTCGAGCGGGTCGTACGGCGACGGATGGAAGGACGCAAGCTCGCCCACGCCGTGTTCCCTCGACCACGGGACTGCCGAAGAGGTGGACATGCGGCTGGACGGTCGGGACGACGCCCCCACGCGAGGCGGAGCGAGCGAGGAAGTAGATGCTGCCAGGCCGCGCGGCAATGCGGGCACTGGTGGTGTGGGCGATACAGGCCGATAGGACGACGGCGGGGCACGAGAAAGGCTCTGTCTCGGTCTGGGGGCGGTAGATGGTCCAGTAGAGGAGTACATCCGGGACCCGGCGGACGGTGTCCGCACGGCGCCGAGGCTCATCCGGCCAGACCGCGCCGACTGAGGTACCCCCCTGGATGTGGGCATAGTAGGTGTTTTAGGTCGGAGTGTCTCGGACACGCTCCGGGTGGAAGGCGAGGCCGGCGCCTTGAAGTCTGAAACAGACCGCATGCGGCTAACCGGAATGCGAGACGGCGTCGTAGCCCCTGGACCGTCTGCACCGACCGCTTTGCTGGGCGAAGGGCTCACTGCGCCGGTCATATCGTCTCGGGGAAAGCCGAAAGAGGACTGGCGCGCAGCGGCTCTAGGGGTGATAGCCGAGTTGTCCGCCTGACCGTCGTGGCCATTCTGATACGAGGGCGCCCGCCTGGCCGACGAGGTGGCTGTTGCGGTCGACCGCATAGACGCCAGGGAGTCTCTACTGCGGAGCGGCAGCTGGGACGACGGCGGAGATACGAGCGAAGCCCTTTGCGATGAGCTTGATCCCGAGGCGGCGGAAGCTGAGCTGAACGATGACCGGTGACCGCTTGAAAGGCCGTCCCGCGGCACACCGTGCCCCAAGCCGGATAAAGCGCTCGAACTGCCAAAGGGACTGGTTGGGGACCCGTTTGCGGCGGGATATCTCTCGCCATCACGGCCGTCCTCGTTGATAAAGTAGTCGAGCTTGGCATCCAGCTCGATCAGTGACGCCTGCAGTTTGTGCCATCGGGCAGACAGCTCTGCGTGTCTTCTCAGCGCCTCGCCGTTCCGCGTTGTTCGGCTCGCCAGCGACTTCTCCATCATCTTCAATACTTTGACGATAGATGGCACGTAAGAGCTTGCCCATCAGCACACTCGGTCAGGCGTGCGCGGGGTGCACTTACGACTTCATCGTCTCGTGTCCCTTGGCCAGGGACTTCAAGCGATCCAGATCAGGTGGTCGATGGCGTGTCAGGTAGTCTTGCCGGCCCAAGTTCAGATTACTATCTAGATAGTACTGCATGTTGCGTTAGTCCATGACGGTGTAGAAAGGATCTACGCCGGCTCACCTGACACTCGGCCAAGCTGTTCTGTAGAGGCTGCATCATGGCTTCCGCCTGGTCTGCCGTCCTGTATGATCAAGACATACCCACGCGACTGATCACAGCAGACGTACGCTCTGAATCTGACCAGCCACGCGTCATCCTTGACCTCCTCTTTGAGCAGTGCACGGGCCGAAAGGACCTTGCCCCATTCACTCTCGAGCTCAAACCGCACACCAGCTTCCGGCGAGTCCTGAGGCCAGCCGGCAAGATCTGCGAGAGCCTTCTCGATCCGTGTCGATAGTTCAGAGACGCTGGCTTCGAGTGCCGACAGGTGCGAGTCGAGTTGAGTTGCCTGGGTTGAGGCATGCCTTAGCTCCTGAATTTCTGCAGGAGCGCTCAGCAGGGGGTTGGTTCAGTGTCGATTTGAGGTGACATACCATAAATCCGGTCCTGTAGCCTGTGCACCTCGTCTATAATTTTCTCGGCTGCCTCGGTCGAAAAGCTGCTAGCTCTCAGCATGTATTCTGCCAAGTTGAGTGAAGGATCGCACGATTCGGCTTTGATGCTGGAGGATACAACCGGCACAGAGACAAGTCTAGCTCCTCTGGCGGCCGAAGGGGAAGCGGCTCCTGTCGCAGCTGCCGCGGTCGCATCTGGGTCCTCCGCCTCATCATAAGGATCTGCCGACGCGAGCGAGAGGACTGAGCTACTGGCGGGCGATGTACCTGATGGCCCGCCGAGCTGCAGCCCCGCCATCATGGGCGACAGGTCCGTCGACGACGACATTATTGCCTTGCAAGCCGGACGTTAGTGCCCGCCCTGATTGACCGCTGTTCAAATGCAGACCAAGCTTTGTGTACTGACCACGGTTTAGCCATGAGATCGACTCATACAGTTGAGCCCCGGTCTAGGCCGGTTCCAGGCACGGGGTCATACCACGTGGCGGGTCAAAGGAATTACCGGTTGCGGTAAAGGTGCTACCGGCAATAACGAGACGTGCGATGACCCGTCCCGGCTGGTTCCACAAGCGCTGCTCTCACTCTCACAGCGAGCCATCTATCTCTCTGGTGGTTCACTCGTACTCCTAGCCTTCACATATCTTCCGTGACAGG
This sequence comes from Cutaneotrichosporon sp. M94-02A, assembly GCA_037040355.1. Taxonomy (NCBI): domain Eukaryota; kingdom Fungi; phylum Basidiomycota; class Tremellomycetes; order Trichosporonales; family Trichosporonaceae; genus Cutaneotrichosporon; species Cutaneotrichosporon sp. M94-02A. Next base: position 62,865 of record JAXQGU010000064.1, read on the forward strand.
CATACATACCATACACACGCAGTCAGAAACTTCTGTGCGAAGGCGTACATTCCGACTGCTCGACCCGCCGCACATCATCAAGAACGCTGGCTGGCCAGCTACCTGACAAAGGGACCGAGTACTTTCCACATCATCATGCCCGGCCCAGCCTGGACAGAAATCCTCAACGAGCTCAACCGGGACGTCGCCCGAGAGCAGCCTTCCGATGTGATTCAATGGGGCGCCGACTGGTTCAACGCCCGACTGAGAGCTGAGGTAGGTGGCTCGCATCGCTTCAATCCCACAACCGGGTGTTCCTGGCTGACACGATATGCAGCGCCAGACAGGTTCCGGCAGCGGTCCTCGAAGTGCCGCCTCCGGCGGTGGTTTCGGCTCGCAGTACATCCCTCCTCACTCAAAACCCTCGGCGGGCGGATTTGGCGACACGAGCCCTACCGACTCGACGTTTGCGCCCAACGTGCGCCGAGCGACGATCGCCTCGGGCTCGACTCTGTTCACTGTGCCGTTCGGCGCACCGCCCACCGGCTCGGTGCCCGAGCGCGAGTCTTCGCCGTTCAGCGAGGGTGGACCGACTGGCGGGTTCGGCGGCGCACCGACATTCGGCCAGAGCTTCGGCGAGGGTGCTCCCGCGGGTGATAACGAGCCTGTGATCCCGTCGTATGCGCTCGGACGAAGGACGTCGGTCTCGGCGGAATCGCTCGTACCGCACCAGCTGCGCGGAATGGGCGACTCTGGTCTCGCTACGACCATGGAGGAGGACGAGGAGGGCACACCGAACCCCAACTCGGGCACAATCCCTTCCTTCCCAAAGACGCCGGAACAGCTCGCGCGAATCCGCGCGGCAATCAAGCCCAACTTCTTGTTCGCCAACCTGGACGAAGAGCAGGAGGCCGACGTTCTCAACGCGATGAAGGAGGTGTCGCTCCAGCCGGGCGAGACGATCATCGAGCAGGGCGCCGCAGGAGACTACTTCTACGTCGTCGAGAGCGGCAAGCTCGATGTCTTTGTCAAGAAGGACGGCCAGGTCATTGACGCCGACAAGGGCGACAGCCCCAAGCTCGGCAAGAAGGTCGCCACCTGCGTCGAAGGTTCCAGCTTTGGCGAGCTGGCCCTCATGCACAAGTACGTCCTCCGTACCTTACCCGAAGGATACGCACTGACCTCCCGGCCAGTGCGCCCCGAGCTGCGTCGATCGTGTCGACCGCGCCGTGCACGCTGTGGGCGCTGGATCGCGTGTCGTTCCGCACAATCCTGCTGGACCACACGTCGCGCAAGCGCCGGCTGTACGAGTCGTTCTTGTCCGAGGTACCGATCCTCACGTCGCTGCAGCCGCAAGAGCGGGCCAAGATCGCCGACGTACTCGAGTCGCGCACGTTTGTCCCCGGCGAGGACGTCATTCGCGAGGGCGATGCCGGCGAGGAGTTCTTCCTCATCGAGAGCGGTAACGCCGTCGCCATCAAGCGCGACGCCGCGGGCAACGAGACCGTCGTCAAGACCTACGCCAAGGGCGACTACTTTGGCGGTAAGCCTGCTCTGCGACGAGGGGAACCCTTGCTGATTGTGCGATTAGAGCTTGCGCTGCTCAACCGCCAGACCCGGGCGGCGACCGTCCGCGCGTCCGGAACGGACAAGCTGCGCGTCGCTGCGCTCGGAGAGCAGGCGTTCACGCGTCTCCTTGGCCCCGTCAAAGACATCATGGCTCGGTCCGTCGGCGAGCTGTACGGCTTCTCAGCCAGCCGGTAAGCCGGGTGAACGCCCAAGGGCGGCAGCGCCATGCGTGCTGGTCAGTGGCCGTAGAAGAACTGGGTTCGGTACATAAAGAGATAGCATAAAGGCTGCTATGAGCCTTCTCATGTACGTTTGTGAACACGCGGATCTCGACCCACTGGAGCTGGACACGGTTGCAAAGGTTCCATGTCTCGAGGCTACAGAAGGTGACATGCCGTCAAAGCCTCCACCGCCGGTGCTCCATCTGTGTTGACGATGAGCGAGTTAGTGAACTTGCAGTCTGTCACCCTTTCGAGTCTCACTAAGAGTCGAAATTGAGGATCGAGCGAGTTCCGTCAACATGTACCACCTCTTGAAAGGGTTCCATGCGTATATGACGCAGAAGGACGAGTACTCGGTGGTGATTATCGGCCTCGACAATGTGAGTCCTGATTGACATGTCCGTTCTGCAAGAACAGAACGCTGATCCTCGCAGGCTGGCAAGACGGTCAGTATCGAGACTCTGTACGCTAAGCACTCTTGCCGATATGCTGACACGCGCGTAGACCATGCTGGAGAGGATAAAGACGCTGTACAACCCAACACCAGGCATGCCGCCTGAGAAGATCGGTCCCACCGTTGGCCAGAATAGTCCGTGCCCCTTAGACCATGCTTTCGCGACACACTCTACTGACACAGATTGTAGTCGGAAAGATCTCTCTGCCATCAACAACATTGCGCTTCTTCGACCTCGGCGGACAGAGGGATATCCGGAGTATCTGGCACAAATACTACGACGAGTGCCATGCGGTCGTGTTCGTGCTGGACGCGGTAGACCAGTCCCGCTTAAGCGAGACATGGGAGGTGTTTGGTTAGCCACTGTCCCTTCCGTCTGGGTCGGGCTGATCATGCTGCAGACGAGGTGCTCATGTCGCCTCGGCTGCTGAACCTGCCGCTGCTCCTCCTGGCGAACAAGCAAGACGTGCCTGGGTCGTTATCCGTGGAAGAGATCCGCGAATCCTTCGAGGCATGGACAAGAGCCCAGTCGTCTCGCGACACCGATAGCAGCGGCCGGCACAGCCAAGGTGCCGAGTCGGGTCAAGCGAAGGGAAAGGGCAAGGGGAAGGAGAGGGCGGATCCGCCAGGACCCGGTGGAGAGAGCAGCGGCGCAGCGGAAAGCGAAATCCCATCGACGCCATTGCTCAATGACGACGGCGCAAGAGATGCTCGAGTGGCAAGTCTGGACGTCATGGGTGCGAGTGCTCTCGAGGGGTGAGTTGGCAATACTATGGGGGTCCCGCCGCATGGGCTGACTTGGGCAGGACCGGTGTGAGAGAAGCGGTCAATTGGCTATATGTCCGAGTTCAGAACAGCCGCAGAATGTGAGTGGCATCGACGGCGAAAGCGCCATTGACTCAATTGCTGATGTATCGACAGAGACACAAGATGACCCGGGGAGTACGGACCTGGCCACAACACGTAGCGGACGAGCTTGGCTCGGCTCAGATCTCCGAGCAACGATGCATCACTGCTCGAGCAACTTGGTCACCAATGTCGGATCGACCGGAATGGAGTGTGCTTTGAGGTACTGGTCTGACCAGAACCTGCTTTGATGTCTGGATCCGGAATCGCACCTGCCCACTCAGCTTTTGCCTGGCTTGTCTTAGAAGCGCAGCAACCCACAGGATTGTCACTATACGGGCACCGCTGCCAAGCCGCTTAGCGAGCTTGACACTCGCGACGACATTACAGGCGCTCGAAGAGCCGAGGAAGAGACCGTCATTCTGCACGAGGTACCGCGACATGGCCACCGCCTCGGCGTCGGATATCCGGTAGGCGTCGTCGATGATGTCCAGCCCTTTGGCAAAGTTGCGAGTGATCTGCTCAGAGCGTCAGTCTTCCGTGCCTTCATCCGCGGTCCCTTCAAAGACGAACGCGGTTGATGCCTGATCACTGATCAGCTTGTGCCGCGATCCTGTTACGCTGGAACTGACCTATGCCCTCGACGATCGAGTCCACCTGATGCCTGCGCTTCTTGCCTTCGCTCTCCTTCGGGTCATACATGACATTATACCGCACCTTATTGAACAGGCCAGACCCTGCGGCGTCAGCTCGACCTGCGGTCGAGACATACCCTCTGGGTCTGAGAGGACGACCTTGATGTCTGGCGCGTGCTTCTTGAGGTACGACCCTGTCCCGCTGATGGTCCCTCCTGTGCCTGCACCGCTGACGAATGCGTCGATCCGGCCGCCTGTCTGGCGAAGGATTTCCGGGCCGGTGCCATGATAGTGCGCCTGGTAGTTGCTGTCGTTCTCGAATTGATCGGCGAAGAATCCACGGGGTTTGCGCTCGAGCGACGTGTCGACCAGGTCGGAGAACTTCGTCGGATTGGCAGGACGCTTGCTCGGGCCGGCCTCGCCGCCGATGACGGCGGACGGGGCGCTCGCTCCCTCGCCGTGCTCGACTTCCAAGGCCGTGGCTTGTGTCGAGACGACCAGGTCATCTTTGCGGGTGTAGTTGAAATGTCGGCCGTCCGTCAGGTCCGTCCGGCCAAACTCGAGCGCGCGCTTGCGTGCAGCGTTCTGCCCCGTTAGTCGGTTAAGCGGCAAGGGCCAAGAACACTCACCACGAACTGCTCAGGGGAAGGGGATATATCAGCTGATGGCTTCCCGAAGCTCCAAACCCCGACCCACCTGTTTCTCATCCACGTAGCTAGCTATGGGAGGTCAGCTAAATGCTCGACCAGGTCGCTTGCTATACTCACCCGGCCTGACACGCTCGACTTTAGCGCCAAGTTTCTCTAAGACCTGGACCTTCTCGATAGCCACATCGTCGGGCATAATGATACACGCCTCGTAGCCTCTGTAGCCGGTAAGTATAGTCCAGATCGAGTTGCGCTATGACCCACTTTGCCCGGCCGACGGTCGCGAGCGAGATGCCCGTGCTGCCAACCGTGCCCTCGAACAGGACAGACCCGGTATGAGGATGTAGCAGACCTTGTGACTCGGCGTCTTCGATGACTGCCGCAGGTTAGCATGGTGACTAGGATCTTGTTCAAGCTGACTCACTTCGCAACGCCACTCTGTCCTTGACAGACCCTCCGGGATTGAGGAACTGGCAACATGAGTGACGCTCTCGACGTATCTCTTGGCCTAGCGCACCTCGCATTTACCCTAGGGCCATCAGCATTCTCCCCTTGGACATATGAACCTTCGGCTCACCAAGATCTCCACACCTAGAGCGTCGCTCAGCGAATTGATCCGTACGAGCGGTGTATTCCCTATGCCGCTTCAGTGGCAGCCCAGCATCAGCTGCATTGATATGGCCGACCTATTAGCCCAACGACGCCATTGACAATCTCGTCGCTCCTGATCTCGATAGGTCGAGGCGGGATCCTTGCGACCGCCCGGTTGCGCCTCCGGTTCTGCACGAGCAGGGCGAGCGAGGTGGAGGACAGGCTGAACCCGATACCGACTAGCAAGCCGATCATCAGGTCACGCGTGAACCGCCGCGGCAACTTCAGTCGGTCCCATAGCCCCGATGCCCAGCTAGCGCTCAGCCAGTCTGTCCAGCCCATCCTGATGTCGCGGGACCCGACGTGCGCAAAGGCGAGATGGTAATAATGTACGGAGATCAGCAAATGGTGCTGGCCTTGTGCGAATGGTCATTACGCTCAGGCACCGGTCCATCCGTCTGTGCATCCATTCAACGCGTCTTGAACGCACATCTTCTCTTCGTCCTCGTCCTTGAAGCGAGATGACCATCTACTCGCTCTACATCTTCGACCGGTGCGCAATCTCGACAGATAGACTGTTCTGAGCTGACTGTTTCAGGCACTGCGAATGCGTGTACTACCAGGACTGGCACCGGACGCGGCCTGTGCGACCACCAGCGCCGGCCAATTTCAAGCCAGGCGTGCACAGGCTTCCGCCGGCGCCTACACCAGGAGAGACGGGTCAGCCGCGAGACAGCATATTCAGCGCGAATAGCAGTAACCGCTATTCGGGGGGCGCAGCCGATGCTGGGTCCAGCATCGTCGGCAGTGGCTTGTCCGGCCCCCCGGGATCGACCTCGGCGTCTCGCGGACAACCGAAGGGCTTGCCATTTGACGAGGAGTCAAAGCTCGTGTATGGTGTGGTCCTCAGTATGCGGAATATGGTCAAGAAGCTATCTGGAAAGTGAGCACGATGCGCTCGCTCGAGGGACGTCGTGGCTGACTCGTGGGACAGGGAGAACGAGCTGTTCACGTCGTACCGCACGCCGCACTACAAGCTGCACTTGTTCGAGACCCCGACGTCCTACCGCTTTGTACTGCTGTCAGACCCATCATCAGACTCGCTTCGGTTCGTTCTGCGGCAGCTGTATGTCGGTCCATTTGTCGAATGCGTTGTGCGCAATCCGCTAGTCAGCACTACGAGCCGCACAGAGGGCATCGACAACGACCAGGTCAGTTCCCGCCCGGCGTGGGTCCGTAGCTGACGAGGCAGTTTCGCGCCGCGGTAGACAGACATATGCGCAGTCTGACCATGTTCGGCACCTGATTGCAAACAATGAATGTATGCAGATGACTAGCATTACATGTGGGTAGTGTATGCGTAGATATGCTGTGTAGACATGCACTTGAAGACACGGCGGGCATCATGCCTCGTCCTTGACCACGGCAATACTGCCCCTGGCCTTCTTGACGGGCGTCCTGCCCGTTTGGGACTTTCCACCGCCACCCTTTCCCTCGCTGGCGGTTTCGTCCTCGGGCTCGTCCTCCTCCAGAACGCCATCTAGTGGCTTGTCGGCGCTGCTGCCGCTTTCGCCGCCCGCGTCGAACTTGTTTCGCAACTTGGTCAACAAGCTCTTGCGCATCTCCTTGGCCGTCTTGTCGTCTTTGCCGCCTTCGCCATCGAGCGTCGTCTCTTGTCCGCCGACGGCATCGTCTAGCTGCAGCTTGGTCAGGCCAATGGCCAGCATGTCCTCGTCGATCGAGTCCTTGGTGATCAGCTTGATCACCTCGACCTCCTTCTCCTGGCCCTGCGGGGGTAAGCGAACGTGTGACGTGGACCGATTGCGTCACGTACGATCCGGTAGGCCCGATCAGCCGCTTGACGGTCGTTGTGCGGGTTGAAGTCCTGGTCGTAGATGACCACGACGGACGCAGCCGTCAGGTTGATCCTGCCCAGTCAGAGACAACCATTGAGCAGTGTGGAGCCCGACTCACCCAACACCGCCCGCCTTTGTGGAGAGGAGGAACACCGTGATGTCCGGGTCATCGTTGAACTCGTCCACGAGGCCTTGCCGCTCATCTGTCTTGGTGCCTCCGTCTAAGCGGGTGTACCTGACGCCCAAGTGGTCCAGCGCGACCTGAAGGATATCCAGTATCATAACAAACTGCTTCGGTCAGCGGTAGACTTCACGACCAGTGACGCAAAATACTCGCCTGAGAGAAGAGGAGCATGCGCGTGCCCTCCTTCTTACATCGCTCAATCTGGCGCTCCAGAGCGGCCACCTTGCCTCCTTCCAGGTAGTCTTTGGTATCCAGGGCGTATTTTCGCAGCTCCTGAAGAAGCCGTCAGCCAGAGTTTTGCGGGAACGTAGATCCTCTTACCTCGTACTCGGACTCTCTGCAGAAGTGCGAGATCTCTGCATCGCTCATGATCTGACGTGTCAGCTTGGGCTTGAATCGCGCAAGAGAGCGACTCACCTCCAGGTCCTCGACGACATAGTCCAGGTTGCTGTCGCACCATCGCGGAGTATTGAGACACTCGCGGGCAATGCGCCTGACCTTGGCATCGGTGTACTTGCGCCTGAACAGCAGCGGATGGCTTGCGGCTTTACGCAAGTCCATTAGGATATTACTGCTTGACTGCCCAGCGGCCTTCTTCGGTGCCGCCTTGCTCCCCTTGGCGGGTTTCTTGGCAGTGGTGACCGCGTCGGTATCCGCCTCTGCCTCACGCTCGAGCTCGTCATCGTCCAGCTCCTCGAGGATCTTCTTGCCGCGCTGCATAGTCTCGCGGTACAGCTTCGCCTGGGTTTTGGTCATTTCGCACGTCTCGACCTTCTCGATCTTAGGAGGCAGGTCGAGAACGTGGGCCTTGCGCCGGCGAAGTACGAAAGGCAGGAGCATCGTCCGCGCGCGGGAGGTTCGCTGGTTTGACAGCAGGTTCTGCGAATTTTGCGACTTGAAGATCGATCGAAGGTACGGCTCGGCATCGGTGAAGGTGTCCTTGTGTATGAACATGAGCAGGGACTGCACACGGGTCAGCTCAGCTCAACTCCTTTGCCGCGCCGCCATGACTCACCACTAGCTCCTGCAGGTTGTTCTGCAGTGGCGTTCCGGTTAGGAGCAACCGCCACTTCGGCTTGATCGACAACAGATCGGTGTAAGCCTTGGTGTTGCAGTTCTTGAGCTTGTGACCCTCGTCGTAGATGCACGTCTTTGGTACGTTGTCAGCGCTTATGTACCGACCTGCATGTAGGCAACCCACCTCGAAGTCGATCTTCTTTCGGAAGAAGCTCAGGTCGTCATGGCTGGCGACCTGGGTGTAGCTCGTGAGGACGACGCGGAGCTTGCCGCTCCTGAACTTGCGCTTGAGTTCGTCGCGGAGCTGAGCGCGCTCTCCCTGCGTGCCGTAGTACGGGTCGACGTCGATACTCGGGCAGAACTTGTCGAACTCTCGGATCCAGTTCTCCAAGGTTGAGGCTCTGCCCGAGTCAGCTGTCATCTCCGCGTGAGAGCCGAAGCACACACGGGACGAAGATCATGTGAGGGCCCTTGACGCCTCGCGACGCCAGATGCGCCAGGAACGCGATGACCTGGATTGTCTTTCCGAGACCTGCTCATCAGCTCCTCCCCTCTACACGAGGGCTCGGTTCGTCACTGACCCATCTCGTCGGCTAGGATGCAGCCGATGCGCTTGGAGTAGAGCAGGTTGAGCCAGTTGACGCCAAGCAGCTGATAGTGCTTAAGGGTGATGCCATCCCTGAGCGCTTCCGGCTGCTTCTGGATATAACTGCCCAGGATCTTGCGCTTCTTCATGTCTGTCTCGCCTCGAAGCAGTTCTGATACCTTGTTCACATCGACTTTGACATCGTTGAGACCGTCGGACCGCGGCGTACCGACAACCGAGTCGTCTGCTGCGCCGTTGGCTGCGCCGCGCCATACGGCCAGCGTGGACGCCACGTCGTTGGCGATCGCCTCGCATCGGTTCAAGCACGAGTCGATCTGGACGAACCCCTCGGTGATCTCGACGTATTGCTCAAACAGCTTGGCAGACACGCCGCGCGCCTTGTTCAGCTTCCGCCGCACGTCGTCGCCGTCCTCGTACGGCCTTAACCGTATGATCGTGGCGGCCTGCTCCGCGCTGCATGCTGTGGTGCGTTAGTACCACCCTGGCACCACCTTCAAGGACTCAGCAACTGACCGATGGTCCCGGTGATCAGGTCCGCTTCCGCGGTATTGAACGCCTTGAGCGCCTGACTCTCCGCATCCTCCTCATCGGCTACCTCTTCCTCGTCGTCGACTTTTCTCCGCTTCTTGCGCCGACCGCCCTCATCACCTGACCAGCTCATCTCGCTTTCGGCCTCGCTGTCCTGGAAATCGGCTGCGTCCATTTCCGCCTCGCTCTCGCTGTCGTCCTGAGTCCGGCCCTTGCCTCCTCGTTTCTTGTAAATCGCCGACTTCTCATTCTTCTTCGGCTTGGCGACTTTAGGCGACGGAGGTGGCGGAGCGGCAGCAGCTGGAGGCCGCTGAGGCATCTGCGGCGGGTACTGCGCCGCTGACCGCCCCGGCACAGCAGACACGCTCCCTGCAGGCCTCGCTGCAGTCGAGGTCGAAGGATGTCGGTAGCCGGGGAGCGTAAAGCTCGACGAGGAGGAGGACGCGCCGCTGGACAGGGTACTCTGTAGCCTCTGCACCTCGTTGATCGCCCGGTCCGCGTCCTTCCTGTTCCGGACGACCGCCTCGACGATCTGCTTTCGCGGTACGCGGTCAAACTGCGCAGATAGCCGACCGATGAAGTTGGCCTCTTCCGACGTGAGCTGGTCCCTCGCGGCGGCAATCAGTGAGGGAGCAGGTCGCTTAGGGGCCGGAGCTCCCCCCGCAGCAGGCGGCGAAGGCGAGATGGGCGTACCGGCCGCGAAAGCATCCCTCGAACGTGCTGCAGGAGCAGGAGAGGGAGTGTCGTTCCCTACTTCGCTATACGACAGCGATGTCGGCCCTCCAGAGCGTGGGACATCGTCCGCTGTCCGCCTGTTGTGAATGGCGCTCATCACAGCCATAGGACTGCCCGAGGATCCGGCACCCGCCCCTCTACCCAGATTTGAGCTAGGAATACCGCCTGTCACGGGCCGACCAGTGCCGCCGGTCAAGCCGTTCGCGAAGGGCCGGGCTGAAGGTGGCGCGACAGGCGACGACGAGGCAGGCACAAGCACGGGCGAGTCGGGGGATTCGGGAACACGCTTGAACGCGAGTTGGCCAGGCGGCGGGGGCGATTGCATCTTCGCCCTTCTGCTGTCTTTGAACTTCTCGAGCGCCTCCTGCTGTTATCAGTCGCTAGTTATTCACTACAAACAAGGCTAGAACAAAGACAAGTCGCCTATGTCCGATTAGGTGGGAACGAGACTCACACGGCGCTTTCGTTCCATCTCAGCGTTGGAAGACATGATGGACCGGGCTTGCGAGGTTCTAGCAATCTGCCCAGAAGCCGAACGACGCAATGCACCGGATGGGTTATATGGTGGTGTAGAATGAGACGTGAGCCATCTGAGATTTTATTGACAACAGGCAGCTCCGACGCGTCACGGAAGCTAATGTTGGGGAGGAGACAAGGAGGCAGGGTACAGTGGCTATGAGACCGTGCACTCCCGGACGCTGTGCATGCAATGCATTATAATGGGGCTCTCGTGCATCACAGCAACTGACGAGCCGTGAGCCACAAAGACTACGATACAGGACCTATTTGCATGGAAGAATCGACGCCGATCTCGTCCCTTGCACCGTCGTCGTGTTGGGTTCAGTACGGGTTGAAGGTCTGACCGCTGGCAGCAGCAGCGGCACATGCGCCCGGCGTACCCCCTGCGGGGACGATCTCCATGCAGACCGAGTGCAGCGTGGCTTGGGAGTAAGGACAAGAAGCTACGTTCGAGCACGCGTAGATGTAGCTGTACCCGGAGGCGGTCGTGCCTGCGAAGAAGGGAATGGAGGTCGCACTCGATCCCGAGGTCGCCGGCGGCCGAACGGTAATCAGGCCCCCAACGCTTGGGTCGGCAGGGAGATTGAACGCTGGCGTCCCGCTGGGGTAGGAGTAGTCCCTACCGAAGTTTGACCGCCAGAAACCGTTTTGGCTGAGTGATATCAATATGGGAGGTATCTAACCCGTCAACTCACATTGCGAAGGTGTACCAGACCGCATTGCCCTGGAGGCCGGCGAGATGCTGCACCTGCGAGCCCGACTCCGAGATGTCGCGGTAGACATACGCATCCTGTGATGGGGTCTACGGTCAGTCCTGCCTCGTGCCCCAAAGACGCACCGAGGTCATGAGCGGCAGGCCATTCGCACCGAGACCCACGAAGCCGGTCAGCGGGCCGGAGGGGGCCGCTGGGTCGTACATGTAGAGCGCGCTCTTGCCGGTGTATCTGTTGTTGAATGCCTGGACGGCCTGCTGGTCACAGAGGTAGGCAGCGCCGGTGACTGGCGCTGCTTCGAGGCAGACGGGGAGGGTCGCGCCTATAGCTGCGCAGTCGGCCGCCGAGGCACATGTGTAATAGAAAGGTTTCGCGCCCGGGTTCGCATAGATCTGCAGGTTGGGCGCGTCCGGCGTGGACGCTTGCAAGATGCCGGACATGCTGTTCGGGATGTTGAATCCGAGGATGTTTGGGACCGTAGCGCCGTTGGTCGTCTCTATCGCAGACAGGCCGAACGCGCTGGGCCGTCAGCCTCAGTTCTCGGGCATCACGGCTCACCCTGTGCCCTGTGGTGTCCCAGCGAGCGCATACAGCGGGCTCTGTGTGCCGATGTTCTGGTACCCAGACTGCCTGCTGTAGAGCTGAGACAGCCCACCGTTACCCAGCGAGGGGGCGTAGAACGTCGTGCCGGTGCCGGGCTGGAATCAGCCTCGCGTCTGTCCTACGAGAAGCGGGCTCACCTTGATAGGCCCGGGGTACAAGGTACCATACAGATTGTTGATGTACCCGTTTAGGTAGCCCGTGACGGTCCGCATGTACAACTGGAGGGGGTTGACCATGGCTGCCCCGGTGGCCGCGTACGCTTGGGCAGCAGATATAGTCGGCGTTGACCCGTAGTCGTAGTACTGCACCAGCAGGACGGCCGCCTGTCCGCCAGTGGCGGCCGACGCGGTCGCCAAGTCGGGCGACAGGAGGACAGCATTCGTTTGAGCGTTGACGGCCCAAAGTAGTTGTTGAGCCGTAGATCCGCCGGGCACCGGCAGTACAGGACTCAGATCTCCATTGTACCGCGGAGCCGTAAAGATCGATGTCACCGACCCGGCAGGGGGCGTCCCCACCAACACACGGTAGACGCCACTACTTTGTCAATTGATGTGCACACCTCGTGACACTCACCTGCTGGCTAAGGCGTAGACAGGGTACGCCTGTCCCTGAATAAAAGACCCAGAGGTGCTCGTGGCGGTCCACTGCAAGGAGGTCTTGGTGCTGTCAACAAATTGGAAGACCGCCGATTGGCTCCACGAGGTGGTATAAGACACAGTTCCGTCAGGAAGGACCCCCAACACTCCTTGAGGGGTGTAAGCGTCTCGCTTCCTGCTGGGAGGACCGGTCGTGCCAGCTGCGATCTGGACAGATCCCGGCGGCACTGGGTTGCTAGACCCTGTTGGGGGTATCGCTGCTCAGGTCAGAGTGATTCCTCTGAGACTGTGGGAGATGACCTGCCCCTGGGCCTGGATGGGTTGTAGAGACGATTTGGCTTGAGTAAGGTCTTTCCCTCCGCCATCCTGGCCGCATTGGTGAGGGGTTTACCGTCAACAAGCGGGCCTGGCAGAGCAGATCCGGTCGTCGCGCACAGCGCCATCGCCGTCAGACTCGTCAAAATCGAGCCGAATCTCATCCTTGTCCAGTCTCTCGGCCCTGCTTTGGAGGATTGTGCAGAATCGAACCCATCTTCATGCCAGCCCCTTCATATTTATCCTGCCAATCCGGCGCCCTCCGGACAGCGGTTGGCAGGGGAGGATCACCAGGTACCCGCCACGAGAGGGCATCGTGCCTCTTAGGCACGCTTCATGCTCAAATCCTCTCGTTCTTGCACCTGCTCTGGCCCACCAGCCGGTCCTGAGGCGTCAGGGGGCCGCTCAGCTGTTTGTCACTGAACGCCGCGCTCTGCCGCGAGCCAAGTCACGAACTCCGACGGCCTTGCGAGTCGCCAAGGGGAGACCGCGGACCCGATCCGTCCGGACCTAGCGCACGCAGAACTCTGAGCAGTTCCTGCCTGTCGGTTCATCATGCCAAGGGTTCCTGCCACCAGCTCCGAGCCGTCTGTCCCTGAAAAGCAACAGCGAGACGATTCCACGGTCGAATCCGATGTACGGCCCTCATGCCGAGGGGACAGTGGGGCAAAATCCTCTTGCCGGCACATGCCGTTCACATCTATGGGAGCCGAACACGGCGGAAACTCTCTCAGCTTGACATTCTGCACCTCGGCTCGGACGCAGTAGGCCCATCCTCGAGTAGTCTGCCGCTTGTTCCACGTGGCTCTGTCCAACGTCGCGGCTGGTACAAACTGCTCGCCGTCGAGGATGAGTCAAGCAGACGATAGTCCACGGCAGGCTGGGACCGCGGCCGCTGCAAGGGATGTTGTTCTTGGCGAAAGCAGTATGATATACTTGTGGTAAGGAAAGCTACTCCTGGGGAATATCTATCACTGGCGAAGCTCTCAGCGCAATACCGTTAAGGGAGAGTCGGAGCAACTCACTGTGACCCATGCGCTCGACCTTTGTGCGCAGATACTTTTCCAGCTCAGGCCCGTGCGTCCGGCCTGCGCCGATGAGACCGACTCCAGCGCGCCTCGTACGCCACTCCTCGTATTCGGCCTCGTCCTGCCGCCCGTGATCCCGACACTTCCAATCACGCGGAACCATGCCCACTCGCTCCAGCACCTTGATGCCTTCAGCCGCCAGACCTTCGACTTTCTCAGGATTGTTGGTGAGCAGCCGGATGCCCTTCTCGTGGGCATCGCCCGCCAGTCCGAGATCGCGCAGCATCTCCGCCGCTACAGAGTACTTGCGTTCGTCCGCGCCGTGGCCGAGCATGAGATTGGCCGTGACCGTATCGTGCCCCAGGTCTTGCAAGTTGTACGCCCGAATCTTTTCGAGCAGCCCGATACCCCGCCCTTCTTGTCGCATGTAGATCACGACACCCCGGCCAGGCACCATGGCGGCCTCGCTGGTGTCTGGCTGAGAAGTGGGCGAAGGCGATCTGGACGCCGCTGGTGTAGGGAACATGGACTCGACAAACTTCTTGCTAGCGAGTGTACCCGGCTGAGCGATCAGGCGCATCGCCTCGTCGAGCTGTTCGCCACAATCGCACCGCATCGAGCCGATCGTCTCCCCGGTGAAGCATTCCGAGTGTATCCGGACGAGGGGCAGGATATCCTCTTCGTCGACGACTGCGTCTTCTGGGCCCTCCTCGGGGACGCTGCCGCGTGCAGGCTGTGGCGTGCTCGCTCGATCTTCGCCCCCTGGACCCAGCCGGCCGACGTACGCTCCCCGCACAACCCTCTCCATCTCTGTCTCCCCTTCTCTCCACTTCTCGTCCAGCGTCCGGCTGCGGATCTCCCGCCTGCTCTTCGGCGCCAGCGCCTTGGCTTCAGGCGATAACTGGATCGGATCGATGACGACTGCCAAATGCTCTTTGTTGTCTTCTGAGTTGTGGTACAGGTGCAGGAAGATCTCGCCGTGCGGTGTCGGCACTCGCGTCCGCGCCATACACTTGACTTGGGCCCTGCCCTGCGAGCCAAGGGATGGACGATGGAGGCCGGCGCCGGGCTGCGGGTAGCCTGTCTGGAAGAAGTTGTTGTTTGGCGACGCGGCTTGCAGCATCTGTGATACCGGGGCCGGGTCGATCGACATCCGGCGTTTTGGCTTGCTGCCGTCTTTGGTACCGGATCCGTGCGAGCCTGGCAGAGCTCTTGTCGTCCGCAAAGGCGAGACCTGGTCCGATGGAGAGCGCAAAGCGCTCTTGATCGGCGAAGTGGACGATTCTCCAGGTTTCTCAGCCCGAGCCTGCGCCTCGGCTTCGCGCTGCGCCGCCAATCGCTGGGACCTAGGTCCCTGCATCGACTTCATGACCACTCGGCTGGGCAGAGGGTTCGCCGACGGCGTGCCAGGCCGGGAGTCGTCGCATGAAGCGTACGCTCCCGGGCGGACTGATCCTAAATAAGCGCCTGGACCGCCGAAGTCGGCGGATCGGAGCTACATACCTGTTCCGTGGCCAAAGTGGTGCCTCGACATCGGCCCGCTGCCCGCCAGGACCGCACTGATGAGCAGAGCATCCATCGGCTGATCCCTCCTCGGCATCTGCTTCTTCCACGCCGCAGCTGGCGGCTGTGTCTGTTGCTGGCGCGGAGCGGTCAGAGGCCCCATTTTCGACTCGTCCGACGTCAGGAGATCGAGGATATCGAGATCGGCCTGAGATACGTGGTGCGCCATCCTGGTCTGCGAGAGCATGCGGCTGTGAGTCCTCTCCGGAACACCTCGAGTCTAGTCGGTGAGCTCGAGAATCTGCTCTTTGCTTGTTTCCGAGGGAGAAAGCCAGGCGCGAGTCTGTTATACAAGTAGCCGGTTCCTCCTCCCCTCCCCTTACACCCTGTGAGTCAGCGGACAAGTCCGTCGGGCTTTCCAAACCGACGGAACCTTTTCGGCTTGGTCAGCCCGGTCAAAGCCGGGTAAACCTTGTCGAGCCTATTCTCCCGTGCTCGTCTGGCCAGACACAAGCCTATTCTGACCGGCGACTTGGTGAGCCGACGCCACTTGCCCAGAATCGGTTGGGATAAGATTCTTTAGAGGCGTCCATTTCTGCCTTTTCCGACCGTGTTATGCCTTCTTCGTCGACTTTCGCCATGCATGACCGGATAATCAGACAGCGATCAAAGAGCGACAGCGCCGGGGGCCCTGCACGAAGCATCCGCAGGACGCCGGCAGCTAGCTGACTTGCATGAACGCCCGTTCCTGAACTGATCGACGAGCAGAGCCTAGACATGCCTGAGCTGGCGCCAGCCAGGTAGCCTGCTTGCGGTCGACTGCTCGTCTCACTGACGGCCTTTTAAAAGCATCTGTCCACGACACATCACCAACTGCAACTCAGGCAGCTTCTCGACGCTGGCCTGTCTCGGTCTGTACCGGTTGCTGCGAGAGGTGCCTAGTTTGAAAACTGGTGGCCGGTACTCATCCAGGTCGACAGGCCAACTCGCAGCATCTCTTCCGTCATTCTTTGCGACTACCTAAGTCTTGATCAGACAGAGTACTCGACAAGATGACCAGCTTGCAGCCCCCGGCGACGGTCATCGCCTCCCTCAACTTCACAGGCGGGTTCCCTGTTTGGACCGACTTCGCACCGTCGCTCGTTGTGACGCTGGCGGTAGGACCACGGCCTGTGACGAGACTAGGTAGCTGACACGCGCAGTACTTCCTAACGGTACCCGTGCTGGTGTACCGCTTCTGGAACCCCATGAACAGGACATTGATCCTCGTTCGCCCTGCGCTCTTCTGCCTCATCCGCCTCGCAACGTTCATACTTCGCGCACACATGGCCGAGAAAACGTACTCTGAAACCCTGCTCCGTGAGTACTCCGTCGAGGCCGTCACAGATCAGCCTGACGGATTTCAGTGGTGGAGCTGGTGCTCGTCTCGACGGGATACTTGTTCCTGTTGGAGCCGGTGGTCGCGCTCTGGCGACGATCGATGCAGTTTGCCTGTCCGCCGGGCACCGAGCCGCAGTGGATCAAGTATCTCACCCGAGTGACGTACTTCTGCATCCTTGCCGCGCTCGTCACGGGCGTGCTGGCCGTCACACAGGGCATCGCCCTCTTCGACGACCACGGCAGGGTCGCCGTCGGCGGCAGCACTAACCTGCGCAACGCGAGCTACACCCTTTCGCTCCGTAGGTGTCTCTGGGTGACTTGACGCGCGTGTGAACAAGCTGAACCGCTCTACAGTCGTAGCGGTGGTTGCGGTCGTGATGATCGTGCTCACGCACTTCATGTTCGACATCCATGGGATCCGAACAGCGTACCTCCTTGTCCCGGGCATGCTTGTGACCGTGATTGGGATGTACAGGGTCGGCCAGACCTACACCCAGGACTACTACGCTGCCATCCGCGGCCCTGTCGCCTTCTGGGTCTTCCAAGTCGGACTCGAGTTGTAAGCCAGCTCACCATTGTTAAGAGACAGACTGACCAGCAGCCTGGCGTACTTGAGCTTCTTGATCATCTCCATTCCGGACGCTTTCCCGCCGCTGATGTTTGGCCCGCCGTCACGCTCGTGGTCCATCGCCATGGCTCGAGAGCTGTCTCTCTCGGCGGCGGAAAAGGCCGCTGGCGGCGAACAGGGCGACGACTCCCACACCAACACGCCGATCCTCGGCCAGGGCTACGGTGCACGCATCGGTGAGGTGGCGCCAGAGGTGCCCGTCTTGAATGGCCCTGTCGAGGGCGAGCTCCACGTCAACTTTGGTGGCAGGCGATTCAGGCGGTCCAGCTTCTAGCCAACGCCCTCTAAGCAGCCGGCTGCGATCTCAGCCGTTCCTCTCTTTCCGCTTCTCATTGGACATTGATCACATATTTCTACTGGATGTATCGTTTTCTGAAACTGGCTGCTGCGATCCCCGTTTCATAATACTTTGCGGAGGCAGCAATGCATACGGCCGCTGCAATGCTTCTGCGCCAAATTAATTCGAAGGCCCAGAGGTCGGGGGTCAGGGAGCTGCGCATCCACAACCAGCCTAGCTCTCGTCCGCCTTGTGCCCGTTGACCTGTCCCTCCCCGGGGGCGGGCAACGATGCCACACCATTTGGCAAGGTCCCCGCAGTAGCAAGTGCCGCAGACTTGCCGCTCGCACTAGGATCGTACGACAGCCGCAACATGCCGGACGAGACGAGAAAATCGAAGATCCGGCCGGACTTGTTGACGTCGATTTTGAGCATCTTGCGTGCGTCTCGCCGCTTGAGCAAACCCTTGCGCCGCTCGTTTTCCCGGATGTACAGCTCCTTGATGCTGAGGTAGGGTTTTGGAAGGACGCGCAGTGACGAGCAAAGAGCCCGCTCATCGTTGGACAGCAAGTCCAGCGAGGCTGCGTTGGCGAGATTAAGTGGTGTTGCTGTGTGCGGGTCAGCATAGAATATGACTGCGCTGTGAGATAAAGACTTGCGAGGTTTCCTGGCAAGGTTGGTCGGGAGCCTCGGCGTTGGCTCCCGGCTGTTCTTGTCGGCAGGTGGTGTCGCTGCGACGCCGTGGAGGAACCGGTGTTGTCCTGCATTGACACGTCCACCCGTAATGACCTCGGCAGGCCGGTCCACTCGGCTAGGCGCAATGCGGTAACCCGCCTGCACGAATGATCAGCCATCTGGATCGCGCGAATCAGAGGACTAGACTTACTCTTGAGGCTTTGGCATTCTCGTACGCGTCTGCTTCTGCGCCGGTCGTGATGCCCATGCGGCGGTACTCCTGCAGCTCTGCTATACGCCTGCGGAGATTTTGCTCATCTGTCCAGGTCAGCAGGCGTTCCCTGGCATGATATGCCGACTCACATATCAAGCCTTCGAGGAATACCTCGTAGTCCTGGGCAGTCTGCAGCTTCGCGAACACCTTGTACCTCTGGATGAACTCGCGCTCCTCCTTTGGCCGCCGCCTCTCGTTCGTTTGTATCTGGATATACAATCAGTTTTCACGCCGCAACACAATGACCAGGTCGGACACACCCGCTTGTGGTCCGTGAGTTTCCGGTCAAAAATGATCTCTTTGGCGTTTTCCCGCTTATCGAGCTTGCTGAAGTAGATGTCCAGCATGGCGAGTTTAACTTCGAGCTCGTCCTCGTCCTCTTCGACCTCGGCGACGACACCAGCCGGCTCCGCCTTCTTCTTCCCCTTGTCCTTTTTCCTATTTGGCGATGTCGACACGCCGCGCTTGGCGTCGCTGGCGGGCTGATCTGGCGGTTCGGTGTCTGGCTCCATCTTGACCTCCATGCCATCCTCCCCTTTCTCCGACTTGACTTGGCCCTTGATGTCCGGTTTGCCTCCGTCGTCATTATCGCCCTCATCGTCATCCTCGTCCTCCTCGTCGCCCTCCTCATCCTCGCCGTCTTCTGGCGCAACGGTGGGTTTGGCAGCTGGCTGCTCGTCGCCGCCGTACTTCCACACCAGGCCAAACTCCATATCCTTCACGGCCACCTCGGCATCGTTGTCCAGTTCGTGCTCGAACTCCAAGCGGCCCGGCATATATCCACCGACTTCGTGATTTGTAGGAGCGGATACCATAGGGCCTGCCTGTACCACAGGCAGGGCTGAGATGGTCAGCGGTCCCGCGGAGAATATCCGATACGATCGTTCTTACCCTTCGGCTTCCTCATGTTCTCGATCCGGATCTTCTTCCTCCGCTGGAACTCTTCCGGATCGACATCGAACGTCCGGTGCATAGGCTGCAAAATCAGCTCTGCCGCTCGTCCACGGATTGCGCATTCAACTGACCGGCATGAAATCTCGGTCCCGCTTCTTCGACTCTGCTGCAGCATCGGCAGCCCCAGTCCCATCAGATCTTGGCGAACCCTCTCCTTTCGAGCTTGAACCGGACTTCAGAGGGGAGCCATCGGGCTTGACGCCGAGATAGACCTCGCAGTAGTGCCTCTCGCACTCGTCTTTGGTTCTTGACCCAACATGACCAGCCGCGTCCAGCCAGTTACCCAAGCCGAAGGTGATCAGGCCGGATATCAGAAGCATCTCCTCGTCGGCTCCCCAGTCAGACGAGAAGATTGGCGTCGACAGGGCTTCCTACCCAGGTGTCAGCCTTGTCCTTGCCCGCAGATGGCATTGTGAACCCACCTCCACCATGTAGTCGTGCCATGCTCGATGCCTCTGGCCCTCTTTGCCTTCGCAGAAACATGTCGGACAAATATCAATCTCCTTGCAGTCCTCGTGCGCGCACTTTATCCGAACAGTGTTGGTGATATCATTATGACCTGCACAACATCAGCACTTGTCTGGGCTTGAACAGGATAGCAGACTGACAGAAGTCACAAGTGACCTT
This sequence comes from Cutaneotrichosporon sp. M94-02A, assembly GCA_037040355.1. Lineage (NCBI taxonomy): Eukaryota > Fungi > Basidiomycota > Tremellomycetes > Trichosporonales > Trichosporonaceae > Cutaneotrichosporon > Cutaneotrichosporon sp. M94-02A. The sequence goes on from JAXQGU010000064.1 coordinate 82,826, forward strand.
GATACCACCTTCGGCTGTATACGGGTCAGCATATAAGGGAGCTATAGCTTGAGATGACACTCACGAGCTCGTTCAGCAGCCGCACTGGGATCTGCCCTGACCCTTCGCTGAGTGACGGTCATCGTATCTCAGCTCAAGCCATGCAGTCATGCAGGCCTGACGCGCGCGCGTCTTGCCCGTCTTGCTTGCTGCGCCAGCCCGGTCCTCGCAGACTACCTCCTCGCTGTCCGCTGACGAAAAAGACAGCGCGTGTCTCTGCGATCTTATCGTCGCGTTTGAGTGACTATTTGCCGTCAAGTCGCCGAGCCGGATCTCCCTTTCGGGGAATTATCAGGCCGGTTGCGCGTGTGCGAAACACTTCAAACCTGCTTCGGCACGCTTTCGAGGGGTGTAGTTCTCCTTCTAGTCGACTCTCGGACGGTCTCCACCTTTTGAAGTGGAAGATGATAGGGTGAGTCGGCCGGAACACGGTATCAACAACAATGCTCGGCGCTACGAGGAGTAACAAGTGAGTTGTGCTGAGACGAGCGGCGGCGGTTTCCGTTTCCAGGTCCGGGTCCGTTGGTTTCATCACGGCATATCGTCATTCAATGTGTGGCACCCCGCGTTCCATTTGATCCCGCTCGACGTCGCCGGCGCTGCTTCGGCTAGACAGTGGACAGCAACGGTGTCATGCTGCCTTCCTCGAGCTGCGATAGACAAGGGCAGGGAGCTTGGGGGACTATTCGTTAGAGCGGAGGAGACATGTTCGATGACTGTGAGCTGCTTCGTGAGAAGACTCGAGGCGCGAGCTGAATACCGCAGTCGTAGAGCACTCGGCCGGCCCGTCCAATCCGCCGAGGTATCGCTCTGGCGCAGCGGGATACGGCGGCAGTGGAGCGGGAGCTGGACGGGGACCTGCTATAGACACGGTTGAGTATGAAGGGTACGAACGAGATGAGGGTGAGGAGGAGGAAGACGAGGACAGCCGGATGGTACAGGCGGTAAATTTGCCTAACTGACGTCTATGCCAGGCCGTCCCGCTCACAACGAACAGCTGGAGACTGGGTTCATTCCGTCGTCAAAGCTACAAGCATCTCAACTACCCCTATTCTCATTATCGCTCGTTCAGTACTCTCCGCCTTCAAACATTCTCGCGCTCATGTCGTCGAACAATATTCTATTCTTGGCTGCGCATCCCCTATCGGTCATCATCATCGACTTGAACAAGCCCGACGAATTGGTGACCATTGACCTGCCCCGTCCGGCACCTGAGAAGGGCAGCAATCACGCTTCAACCGCCGTGCCCGTCATCTCTCGGCTATTCGCGGACCCAACGGCACGGCACCTCATCGTCACGACCAACACGGGAGATGCGTTCTACCTTCCGATCAGCCCGGGGAACGCCGCGGTCCAGTCTCGGCGCCCGAGACCGCTCAGACTGCGGCAAACAGTCACTGCTGTGGGATGGTCTCCTACCTCCGGTGCGTCGAGCGAGTCGAGCTCTGCTCAGGCGGACGGCGGGACCGGAGGGAAAGGCGACGCGATCACCCCTCCATCGACGGACGTCCTGATTGGCACGTCAACGGGTCAGGTCCTTTCCCTACCCTTGCCTCCCCAGGACGACATCTTCAAGTCGGTGTCCATCTCAATGACCAAGCCACTCGAGAAGGACCTGCAGACAGTGTACACTGTGCCGGACGGAGCAGCGGTGACGGGCTTGGCGTTCGGGTTCTGGCCAATCGAAGGCAGGCGTAAATCGAAGCGGGCCTGGGCGGTTGTCACCACGAAGGAGAGGGTGTACGAATTTCAAGGAAACGTCAGCAGTGCCGTCGCTGGTGGAAAGACAGGAGGATGGGCGGAGGAGTTGTTCAAGCCCGCCCGGGATGCTCCACCAAGTACGTGCTGCCCGTCTATAGTATGAAGGTCACATGCTCATCCGCCTGCAGAGTTCCAAGAACTTCCGGCCGAGCCACCAAACTCGCACCTCGTGGCATACATACCGTCTACCGACGGCCAATCCGCGTCTTCATTGCCGCCTCCGAGCGCGCTCGCGTGGCTAACTGGTGAGCTCGGATGCATGTACCGCTTGCTCACATCCAGGTCCTGGACTGTACGCCTCTCCACTATCAACAACCGCCACGCCCGAAATCTTTCACAAGCCAAGCTTGGTCCCGTATCCTGCGTCGACGCCAGCTGGCGCCACGCCGGTGTTCGCCCGGAATGCTCCGCCCGTCGAAGCGGCCCAGGTGCCGATCTCTCTCACGATCACGCAGTACCACTGGCTGCTCCTCTACTCAGACCGCGTGGTCGGCATCTCGAGGGAGACGGAACAGGTTGTTTGGGACGAGTCGCTTCCGCTTGTAAGCTGCCCCCTGCTGAACGCCAGGATTGCCAGATTGATTCTGTAGCACGGCGACGAGAAAGCTATATCGTTGTCAGCCGACCCGGTGTCAAAGACGTTCTGGATAGCAACGGACCGGTCTATTCTCGAGGTCCTCGTCCAGAACGAGGATCGGGACGTCTGGCGAGCTAGGCTGGAGAAGGGGAACTTCTCGGAAGCATTGCGTTTTGCAAAGGTCCGTTCGGCACCCGGTTGCGGGTACGGAAGAGGCGGGCTGACCTGGGCAGACGAAGCCGCAGAAGGATGTCGTTCTTTCTCGCCAAGGGGACTCCCTATTCGAGCAAGGCCGCTTTATACAAGCGGCGCAATGCTACGCCAAGTGCAGCCGATCGTTCGAGTATGTCGCCCTTCGGTTCATCGACGCCGACGAGCGCGACGCTCTGCGCATCTACCTGTCCGACAGGCTCGATCTGCTCGATAAAAAGGCGAGCGGCCCCGCTGCATCAAGTGCAGGATACGTGCTAACGAGTGCAGGAGAAGTCGCAGAGAATGATGCTAGCCACATGGCTCATCGAGATATACCTCAGCAAGTGCAACCAGCTGGAGGACATTGTTGCGGCCGAGTCGGCAACTTCGGACGTCGAGAGCCTCGGTATCGAGCGTCAGATGATGGAGGAGGACATGCATAATTTCCTGACGACGTATCAGGTGAGTTCGCCTCGCTCGGCGATCACTTCCTGCGAGCTGACCCGTCAGCACGACTTGGACCCTAAGGTAGTCTATGAGCTCATCCAGAGTCATGGCCGCACAGACTTGTACCTCTTTTACGCCAATCTCAACAAAGACCACTTCAAGGTTGTCGAGCACTGGGTGACCGAGGAGAAGTGGTCCAAGGCGATTGATGTCTTGAATCGCCAGGTGAGGGACAGCACAGTCCTTGGGGTCTGAGGCACAGTTGACGCTCGGCAGGACTCGGTTGACCTGTACTACCGCTTCGCGGCCGTCCTCATGCGACAGTCACCCAAGGAGATGGTCGACTCGTTCTTACGCCGAAGCTCCCTCGTCCCTCGGCAGCTGATCCCCGCCCTGCTGCAATCTTCGTCAGCCGACCAAAGCATCCGGTATCTGTCAAATGTCGTCTTCCAGCAACACTCGATTGATCCGACGGTGCACAATCTACTCTTGACTCTGTACGCGACTTCGCCCTCGTCCGATGACGGTGCACTGCTGCGGTTCCTGCAGTCAAGCCCGGACGACCCGCTCACGGAACGCCCGTATTACGATCTGGATTACGCCTTGCGCATATGCAAGAGCAACGGCAGGACACAGCCCTGCGTGCACATTTACAGCAAGATGGGTCTTTACGAGGAGAGTGTCGACCTTGCACTGGAGAAGGGCGACCTCGAGCTTGCGCGGATTAACGCCGATCGACCGCAAGACGACGAAGTTCTGCGCAAGAAGCTGTGGCTCAAGATCGCCAAGTATGTCGTCCAGGAGCAGAAGGATATCAAGAGGTAAGCAATGCCAAGTCCAAGGCGACGTCGGGAGTTGACACCGGTAGCGCGATGAAGTTCTTGGAATCGACCGACCTGCTTAAGATCGAAGACATCCTGCCGTTCTTCCCAGACTTCGTGGTCATCGACGACTTCAAGGTGGAGATCTGCAACGCGCTCGAGGACTACTCGGCACGCATTGAAGAGCTTCGTGCAGAGATGGACGAAGCGACTGCTAGCGCCGAGTCGATCAAGCGAGAGATCGAGCAGCTGTCCAACCGGTTCATCACGGTCGAGCAGGGCGATAAGTGCTGGAAATGCGGTGGGGCGGTATCGAGTCGCCAGTTTTACATCTTCCCCTGTCAGCACGCCTTCCATGCCGACTGCCTCATCTCCATGGTGAGCGTCTCACACTCGCCCGAAGTGACATCCCCGTTGATATCTGGTGCAGGCGATGGAGTTCTTGCCATCTGCCTCGCTGCGTCGACTGGTGCACCTGCAGAACGAGCTCTTCCCCCAGAAGATGGACTCTTCGCGATCGCTGCTGTCGTCCAACTTTGGGCCAACAGGTTCTGGATCGTCAACACCTCGAGGCGGCGGCAAGTCAAAGCGGGACAGGGACCTACCGACGTCCGGCAACGCCGCGACGGATCTGTTATTAGGCGTGTCAGGCCGAAACAAGCTGCTTGCCGCGGGAGACAAGCTGAGGGACCTGATCGTCCCCGACGTGCTGGCTCAAGCTGTCTCAGTGGCCAGCTTCGGCGTGGCAGGCGGTGTTGGCGGCGGCGGAAAGAGCAAGAATGCTAAAGCGGGGCGGAAAGAGAGAGGAGGAGACGACGATGTGCGGACGGTAGAGGCACGCAAGGAGCTGGACGAGCTCGTTGCGGCAGTGTGCCCGCTGTGCGAGGGATCAGTCGTCGCGCTGGACAAGCCGTTCATCTCGGAGACGGAAGATGTTAGCGATTGGGCTATCTAGGCTGCACCCATTCACATATGCATGCATTATACAGCCTAGCCCAGGATGCTCTTGTTGCGAGCCACTTCCTCAAGCCTGCCGTTCCGGCAGTCGGTATCTGCCGGGCCGGGATAATTCCGGACCGATGAACGGGCAGATTGCTCGACGCTGACTGACACCTCAAGAGGCTACTCTCTCCCTCTTAGCATCAATCCTCGTCTCGGTGCATCATGTCGCGAACGCACGACAGTGTCATTATCGGTGCTGGCTGGGCGGGCGCTGTCGCTGCGCGCGGACTGGCCGCTAAAGGCCATTCGGTCCTCATCCTCGAGGCGCGTGATAGGGTCGGCGGCCGTGCCCGGACATGGACCAAGGGGAATGTCAAGGTCGATGTGGGATGTAGCTGGATCCACGGGTACAAGGAGGGCAACCCGGCTAGGGGGATCGCCAAGAGCCTTGGTGTGGTCAGTCTGCTGTGAGCGTATCGGGTAATTGCACATGTGCTCACCTAGCAGGACGCGCATCTACCGAAGCCTGCGGATGGAGTGATCTATGGCCCTGACGGTGCGGCCGTTGTCATTCTGCATGTTGTTCGAGCGAATGCTGATGCTAGCAGGACCTCTGTCTAGCGAGGAAGCGTCTGGCCTCCGTTCGTCGCTGGCCGCAGCGCAAGCAGCGTTTAAGACCCCTCATCCTGCTCCGGCACCGACGGAATCGCTCGCCTCTGCGCTGTTTGCCTCGTCCTCGCCTCTCTTCACGTCGTCCAAGCCGCCTTCCGACCCTGCTTCTAGCACCATCAGCGCAACCTCCCCTGCCGACCCTTCGTCCAAGAACACGACGGCGCCGGCCGCCTCCGGGGCGGGGTCGCCGAGCGACCAGCTGGCCAAGGATTTTGCGCGGATGCTAGAGGTGCCGCTGGGCCTCAAGCTCGAGAAGGCGAGCTTGAAGTGGGCAGGATGGGAGAGCAGCACCAACTTTGCCGGCTCGGACGCCGCCCCGGAGGGAGGGTACGAGGCGCTCGTTGGCAAGGTCGTCCAGGACGCGGAGAGCAAGGGTGCAGAAATCAAACTTAGCACGAAAGTGGAGCAGATCTCGCAGACCGAAGACGGCGTCGCTGTCAAGACGGCCGACGGGCAGACATACACCGCTCGATCGGCTATCTGCACGATCCCGCTCGCGGTACTCAAGACGCTGCCGGGTTCGTTCTTCGAGCCTGCTCTGCCGGAACGGATGCAGGAGATCGTGAGCGGCACACACGTCGGCGTGCTGGAGAAGCTTCTTCTGCAGTATGAGGTGGCGTGGTGGCCCAAGGCAGAGACGACGGGGTCGTACACCTTCTTGCCGACAAAGCACAACGCTCCCGACGCCAACTCGTCTCTAGAGGATATCTTCGCCTCGTCGACGCTCATTTGCGCCAACTTCGCTTGTCCTAGCTTGCCTGGACCATCGCCTACGCTCCTCACATACCTGTCCGAGACGCCGGCGACGCTGCTGCTCAAGCACCAGCCGGAGGACGTCGCTCGGGCGTACCACGCCTTCCTTGTTTCGCGGCTCAAGCCGGCGTCTTCGCCTGCCGAGCCGACAGCCTTCGAGCTCACAAACTGGCTGACGGATGAACTGTCTCTCGGCGCTACGACCACGCCCAGCATCGTCAGCGACAAGGGCGAGCGCAGCCCGATGGACTTCAAGGAGCTCGGTCGGCCGGTCTGGGGCGGTAAACTCGGCTTTGCGGGCGAGCACACCGAGATGGACCACCGCGGCAGCGTCGCTGGAGCGGTCGTCAGCGGTCAGCGTGAGGCTGACCGCGTCGCCAGGCTTCTTGACATGTAGCATGCACGTGTAGGAGACAGGTAGACAGATGGGACGGATTGGGTATTTGGTTCCGGCTAAGAGGCCGATCGCGAGCCGATGATAACGGGTTGATTAGATCTAATCGCCTTCGATGATGTCAATCTCGCTGGGCAGTCAAATCCATATATGAGCCCGGTAGGAATGCATCATATGTTCTCGTCTTGCCTATACAGACATCGAAGAACCTAAAGATGTCCGTCGCAGTGATCCAAGGAGCTTCTGGAGGAATCGGACGCGGGCTGGTCTCGCACCTCTTGCGCAACACCGGTCTCAAGGTCTACGCACTGACCTCCGGCAATGCTAAATCGCTGGAGGACAATCTCGGGAAAGACGCGTCTGAGCGATTGACGGTCGTGGATGGTGTGGACATCAAGGAGGAAGGCGGGCTGGAGAAGGCGGCAAAGATGGTGCAGGACCGAGAAGGCAAGGGGTCGGTCCGTCTCGTCGCCTGCATGGCCGGCATTGTGAGTTGCTGCTCCTGCAGGACGGGTGCTGGCGCTGACCTCTGCAGCTCCGGCAGGAGAAGTCACTGTCCCAGATCAAGCTGCAAGACGCACTCGAGACGTACCAGATCAACACGATCGGGCACCTCTTGACATACAAGCATTTCGTCCCGCTCATCCCTACGAACAAGGAGCTGTCGGAACATCGAAAGCGGTGGGAGAGCAGCGAGGACCCGGCCAAGGGTCTGATTGGCCCAGAAGCCAGTATTTGCTGGAGTCAGAGCGCTCGGGTCGGCAGCATCGCAGATAATGAGAAAGGCGGGTGGTACAGCTACCGATCGTGCGTCGCCCTCCCCACACTTCAACCAAGCGAACCGGACTGACGTAGCCAGATCGAAGGCCGCCCTCAACCAGATTATCCGGACATTAGACCACGAGGCAAGTGCCTTAGAATGACGGTAGCTGGGTGGTGCTGACCGCACCAGCTTGTCAACAAGTCGTCCTCCGGCGTCGCCGTGGCCTACCACCCCGGCACGGTCCTGACTGGCCTGTCTCGGCCGGTGGTTGGCCAGAAGGCCTCGGCTAAGCCCGACCAGGGCGTCTTCGAGGTCGACCAGGCCATTGAGCATTTGACGAATCTCATGGCCAAGGTCAAGCGGAGCGACGACTTTGCCGGTCGGTTCTACGACTGGTCAGGCAAGAAAGTCGAGTGGTAGGCGCGGCGCCAGCGAGTCGTGCCAAGTTGTAACATCTCATGCATGGTATGCAGGGTCCTGTGGGAACAACGAGATGATCAAAGAGTGTGATACGCGACACCATCTTGTTCGTCCTGTCCGTCCTTTGTGCACAGCCGGTTGTCCTTTCACCTGCACCCCCGGTCAGATGTCTGATTGCCGACAACGCACGCCTTGATGGGCTGATACACCATCAAGTCGCTGCGTTGAGCATCATCATTGACTTTAGCACACCATGGACTTGAGCAGAGACTGAGACGGTTCTCCTTGGCTTGTGAACACTGCAATATGGCCCCGTTGCCATTGGCGACCGCGACGATCACCGCTTCAGCGCCCGCCTCGGCCATCACCCTTGCCCCTCGGTTCGATCTCGGGGGCATCATCGACACGGTGACAGGTGGGGTCGGGACGGCGGTCAAAGCGGCGAGCGATGGAATAGACCAAGCTAAAGATGGTGTCGACGCGATCAAGGTGAGTAGAGAGAAGATCCCCGGCTGAGCGGATCTGACGCGGTGACAGGCTTTGAAGACAACAGCACAAGAGGTTGAGAACTTCAAGAACTCGATGGATGCGGTGAGTCCCTTAGGTCGGACGGCATGGCCTTGCCTAACCCGTACAGATCTTTGCATTATGGACCCAGTACAAGCCGCTTGCCTACGCCGGTGAGTTACACGTAGATGGGCAGGTGCCGGGACTTACGACTCAGCCGGAGCCGGTCTCCTGTTTGTGGTAATTCTCTGCCAGATCGCCTGCTGCATCCAATGGTTGCAGAACTGCTGCTGTTGCGTCATGTTCGGGATCCGGCTCAGCCACGCATCGTGCCGGTGCTGCTGCTGTATGCAGCACACCTTCGTCTCATGTGCAAGATGCGTCGGCCGCAGATGCGAAGGCACCAGCTGGTTCGTACCCGGCATCGCTCACGCCCTCGACAACGCCCATCGGCTGCGCAAGGACTACGACGGGTGCGATCCGACGTGGCTGTACCGCGCAGTGACGGGACACGGAATTCCTGCGGACATGAAAGCAGTTGCGCACTTAAAATGGTTCGGGCCTACGCAGTCGTGGTTCGGGCGCAATATCGCCCGCCTGTGGAACGGGCACCAAAGCCGCATTGTGCGCGACTGGGCGGCAGAGCAAGGCCGATCTCTCAAGGCCGAGAAGAAGATCATTGGCAGCAAAAGCGCGGTGATTGGCCGTATCGTCCAGAAGAAATGGGACGAGAAGGGCGAACTCCTCGTCTCGGTCATCGACAAGGATTTCAAGGAGAAGCTGAAGGCGTACTCGTGGCTCGACGAGCTGTGGGACCGAGCGTGGCACGGCGTCAAGGCGCAAACAAAATTCGATTGGATCCGCGTCAAGGAGAAGGACCAGCGCAAGATCGAAAAGCAGGAAGAGAAGCGCGGCTATGTGGACCCCAAGACCGAGCTGTTGGACGACACTCAGCGGAAGCTCGCGGAAAACAGCCGGCTCAAGGAGTTCAAGGAGGAGTGATCGAGTGGTCATATTTGCAGTTGGATACAGTGCTTCAAAGCATGCCAAGGAACTTCTTGATGTCTGCTTCTCCCCTGAAACCGACTAGGGGTGTCAGTGGGGAGCGTGCCGCCACAAAGCTCTTCGTGCTCACCGAACTTGTTCTTCACCTTGCCGTCTTTGAAAGCCACCACGGTCGGCAATGCGGAGATCTGTACGGTCAATCAGCGATGACCTTCGCCGATTCATCTTGAGACAGACCTTGTACTCTGCTGCCAGCTCCGGGTGTGCGTCGACGTCCACGGTCATCAGGTCAAAGCCCGACTCCTCGCCCGTCACCGACTTGAGCAGCGGCGTCAGCACCCGGCAAGGCTGGCACCACCTGGAAGTCTCAGCACAGAGTTGCCTCCTGATCTGACGAGCTTACTCGGCATAGAAGTCGACGAGGACAGGCTTGGACGAAGCCTGGTCCAGAGCGCGCTGCTTAAACGCCTATCTGAGTCAGCGAGGTCGTCATGGAGCGGACTGGGTACTTGGCTTACCGCTGCATCGGCGTCCAAGAAGTGCTCTCTGGCTGTTCTAGACGAGTGGAACGACCTCTGAGAGAGCCGTGATGACGAGGCGACGGACCGAATGAAGCGGCTGCTGAACGACATGGTATGCAGATGTACAGACTGACTGAAATCTCATCGACTCTTGTCCTAATGTATTCGTCATTAGCGGCGATCGCCGACGGGTTGACCTGATTGTTTCAGAATTGGACCTCCACTTTGACGTCCAGAAAATCTTGGTGATACAACATCTGTGCTCATTGTTCACGGCGAGGTGCTCATCATGCCCAAAGCATGTAAGTAGTCGATGGCAAGGTCGATAGTCACGCTGAAACAAGTAGCAAAAGGCGGTAAAGGCGGGAACCGCAAGGTGTACGCCTTGCCCACCGCTCAGAGTAGGTCGAGCCGAGCACCGACAATTAGATGAGCTCACAGGCCGTAGGGAAGAAGGACAATGGCGTGCCCAAGCTTCAAATCCACAAGTTAGTGGGGAAGCAGACTATGCCTCAAGCTACCACTGTCGTGAGCCATTCAGCTGGACTCGAGGAAGGCAATCCTGACAGAGGACTAGCCCACCACCGCAGCGTCAAAGGTGTTGACGCCCGCCTCTCTGGCCTTGTTGGCGAGCAAGACGCCCGAGTTTCCTGTTGACCCCGGACCATCGACACAGTCTTTCGCACCGGTCGACGCCTCACTCACGACCCGCGACTCGTCGACCAAGGCGTTCATGCGCGAGCTGCGCAAAGTCATTGATCGCAGCGACGTCATCATCCAGGTCATCGATGCGCGTGATCCTGAGGGCACGAGGAGTAAATGGGTAGAGCACGAGGTCAAGCAGCGGGAGATGGAGGGCAAGAAGCTGCTATGCGTCATTAACAAAATCGGTAAGCTGTCGAGCCGCGACTGGGCTGAATCTCAGACCTCGTACCCATCGAGAATGTCCATGCGTGGTTGCAGCACCTCCGGATGTACTTCCCTTGCATGCCTCTCAAGTCTTCGACTCAATCGCAGCGCCAGCACCTCTCGCAGAATCAGGTGCCAGTAGCCGGACCTTCAACGGGCGCTTCTGGCGCTCCAAGCGGCTCGTTGCAGGAACTGCCCAAGACATCGTCTTCGCTCGGCGCTCCGGCCCTGCTGCAGCTGCTCAAGCAGTACGCGCTGTCGACGCCGCACTCGGCACTCACGGTCGGCGTGGTCGGATACCCGAACGTCGGCAAGTCGTCATTGATCAACTCGCTCAAGCGCTCGCGCGCGTGCGGTGTCGCAGCCATGCCGGGCAAAACCCGAGTCGTGCAAGAAGTCGTGCTGGACAAAGGTGTCAAGATCCTCGATTGCCCAGGAGTCGTGCTTGAGGACTTTGCTCGAGCGGCCGAAGGCGAAGAGGGCCGGCGCAAGCAGGCGGAGATCATGCTCAGGAACTGTGTCAAGGCGGAGTTGGTCGAGGACCCATTCGCACCAGGTGCGTCCTATACACTTAATGCCTGGCAATAAACCGCTGATCTCGGCAGTCGAGGTCATTCTGTCGAAGGTCCAGACACAGCTACTACAAGAGCTGTACAGCATACCACCTTACGCCGACCTCAAGGAGTTCCTCATTCATATCGCCAATTCAAGAGGGCGGTTAAAGAAGGTACGCTCTGCACACATGCCACTGGACCGCCAACTGACATATACAAGGGCGGTATACCTGACCTCGAGGCGGCGGCAGTATCGGTGCTTCGGGATTGGAACTCGGGCAAGATTCCGTACTATTCTGCTCCTCCAGCCATCAAAGCGCCAAAGCCCCGTGGCGAGGCCCAACCCACTGTCGTCAACGGCGATGTGGCGATGGACGACAAGCCTGCTGCCGTCGGCGCAGCCGGGGAAGAAGACCTATCTGGCGGGGACAAGGTCTTGTCCAAACTAAGCGAGGCGTTCTCTCTCGATGGTCTGCTGGATATGGCGGAAGACGAGGCTCAGTGGGAAGGCGATGAGAACACTGGTGCTGAGGGCTTCATGATCGAGGAGTGAGTCTATACGGCGCTACCTTCGAGCGCTTCTGACACCTAGCAGCGAGGACCTTGTCCCTGAGCCTACGGTGACAGCGCCGACCACTGCTGCATCGCTTTCCGGCTCGGCTTTCGAGTCTTTCAGACCGATGCCAGTCGCGTCCGAAGCGCCCCGCGCGCTGCCCAGCGCCTTCGTGCCGCGCCGGACGGAAGTCGCACCGACTTCAGTGGCCCGGATGTTCACGGCCGAGGAGCTTGCTACGTTGCCTCCTGGGGTACTCGGCAAGCAGCGGAACAAGCAGCTGGCGAAGAAGGCCAAGCGGCAGCGCGCGGCCGTCGAGCGGACCGAAGGCGAGCTCATGCTTGGCTTCGATCGCATGGGAATGGACGAGGACCAGGGGAACGCCGAGGCCGAGGCCGAGGAGAGCTTCAACCGCCTGTCGAAGAAGCAGAAGCGCAAGGAGAAGCTCGTGCGCCAGAAGAACGCGGCCAAGGCGGCGGCGAAGCGCCAGAAGGATCAAGAAGCGAGCATGGAGGTCGAGGACGAGAGCATCATGGAGCGCAGAAAAGAGCAAGACTTTGCAAAGTTCTTGTCCCAGTTGGGAGGTAAGTCCTGCACAACCCAGAAGCACGGCACGGCTGATCCTCGCAGCGCACGACTCCGACGAGGAGCTGTGAGCGCTCTTCGCCCATGTGTGTCCTCCCTCCCCCTTGTATTCATGTATCTATTGTCCTCGCTACCTGCTTGTATTCACCCAATGCATAAGTTACTTTTCACGAGATGAATACTTTCAGCAGACTGCGGCTTCTTTGGCGGTCAGTAATGATCAGCGCCACCGCCTCGCCCTTGGCGTGCCTTTTCGACTCGGCCGAGGGATTCCGGTCATGTTTAGCCGCTGACTTTTGCCTTGGTGATACGATTCATCTTGCTATCATCTTGACACTGCTTGAAGGATGATGGCCGCTATGACCCCGCAGCCGATCCCTCTGGGCGGCTCTGTGCCTGCGCTGACTCCGCACGCGATCTCGGTCTCGCTGCCGACTTGGCAGGACAACATCGGGTACGAGGAGGGCGACAAGCGGGTCGTCGATCGAATGGAGACGGGGTACCCCCGGTTCTTCATCCATCGCAGCATTCAGAAGGTGCGCCTGGCTCTATGCAATAGCAGAAGACCCCAAATGCTGACTATGACAGCTCGCAAGCATATGCGTGGCCAAGTTTGGCCGGCCGGACGAGCTGTGTATCCTGCTACCGTCACCTCGAGTCGCCTCGAACGGCAAAGACTTCCTTGCTGCGCAGGACCCGCCGCTGCCTTCGCGTGTCGTCGAGTTCGTCATCTGCCCCTCGTTCGCGTCGCTGCCTACGACGCCGGCCGTACAGCAAGTGGCGTCGTCCTCGCGCCAACAGCAATCGTCGTCAGCCGGCGTCGAGGTGATCGAACTGCAGATCCTGCTGTTCGACAAGGCGCATTGGCCTACGGCCAAGGCTTTCTGGCAGCACACCGGCGACGGTATCTCGTCGAGGCTGGCAGAGCGAGCGCTCGCTTTCCTCGGTGAGACGCCTGCCGGCGCGCCAGAGCAGACGTCGCCGACGGCCGGGTTTGAGAAAGCCGTCAAGCAGCAGTCGTTCTCGCGTAACAGGCATTACTCGCGCAAACCCGCCGCGTCGACGCCAGCGACTCCGTCTACCCCGCTCGGCAACCTGACGCTGCCGACCAACTCCGTGCCGGACGATGACCCGATCGTCGAGGAGACGCTGACGTCCGACCTGACGACCTACCTCGAGGAGCGGTACGGCCGAAACTTGCCGCTCTTCAATGCCCCCTTGGCCAAGCAGGCGCTCAAGCGCCGAATCGCAGGTGGTCTCCTGCCCAGCGACGAAGGGTTCGGGCAGGTCGATGACGTTGCGCGAGGTGCCGGTGCGGACAAGCGGCCTGTCCAAGAGGACGACGTCTACCTCTACCCATGCGGTATGAGTGCTATCTGGCACGCGCACGATATCAGCCGGATAGTCCGGAGGCGGAAAGGCGAGCAGGAGGGCAAGAGCGTTTGCTACGGGTGAGCATGCCGACGGCAGCTGCGACCACAGGCGCTGATATACAGGTTCCCGTATACGGACACGTACAAGATCCTGATGAAGTGGGGCCCGGGATGTCACTTCTTCGGCTCTGGCGGCACGGAAGATATCGAGCCCCTCGCACAGCTGCTTGCCAACCGCGATCCAGCTGAAGCGCCTATTCTCGCTCTGTTCTGCGAGTTCCCCTCGAACCCACTGCTCCGCAGTCCGGATCTCCAGCGATTGCGCCAGCTCGCCGATCAGTATGGCTTCATAATCGTCGTAGACGAGACCATCGGCAACTTTATCAACGTCGAGGTCGCCGGTGTGGCCGACATTGTCGTCAGTAGCTTGACCAAGATCTTCAGCGGCGACGCCAACGTCATGGGAGGAAGGTGAGCAACTCCCGTGCGGGATCACCAGGCGCGCGACTGACACTGATCAGCCTGATCATCAACCCGAACGGGCCTCACTATGGGTCGTTGAAGGAGGCCCTCGCCGAGTCATACGAGGACATCTACTATCCCGAGGACGCCGTGTACATGGAGCGGAACTCACGCGACTACCGTGCGCGAATCAAGCGTGTCAACGACAACGCCTTCGACGTCACTTCGTACCTCTTCTCGCGCTCGCTGGCCGACCCCTCGAGTCCAGCGGACGGCAAGGCCATCAAAGCCGTGTACTATCCGCGATACATCACCCCAGAGACGTACAAGCAGTGCCAGCGGTTCCCGACGTGCGGAAAGGGCGGCTTTGGCGGCCTGTTCTCCTTGACGTTCACGAGCATGGCGGCCAGCAAGGCGTTCTACGACGAACTCGCATGCGCCAAGGGACCCAGTCTCGGAACAAGCTTCACCCTCGCATCGCCGTACACCATCCTCGCGCACTACTACGAGCTCGACTGGGCGGCAGGCTACGGTGTCGAGGCGGGCCTGGTCCGCATCAGCGTCGGCCAAGAGGAGCCAGATGTTCTCAAGGACATGTTCGAGCGCAGCGTTCGTGCCGCTGAAGCTGCCGTCCAGGCGTAGCGCAAGTCAGGTGAGATGTGTTCAGCTAGAGAAGTGCATGCATCGCACTTGGACATGAACGGCTACAACGTGAGAACCTAAGAGAGCCTGTATGAATACAACTAGAACGGCCGGAGGCAATGTATGATAGGTCTAAACCACGGCGGCGATTGGAGTCGCAAACACTAGCACCGAGAAGACCACGCCCGCGATGGCACCCACGACAAGGATATCTCGCACGATACCCTCCATGACTTTGCGGACGCGAGGGTCGACGATGAGCTGCTCTGGGCCAAACACCTTGACTTGTCCTTCGCGCGTCTCCTCGCTCTGGCGATAGGCATCCTTGTCAAGCGGCTCTTTGCGCCGGAAGATGCGGAGCAGGCTGGACAGGTCCGACGTTGTACCGCTCGCAAGCTCCTCTGTCGTCTTCTTCTTGGTCGAAGACGATGGCGAAGCCGGCGCGGCCGCTGCCGCGGCCGCCGCGATGTCGGCCTCGGGCATGCTCTTTTCCGTGAATGGGGTGAGCGGGTCGTCGGCATCGAAAGGCGTGATGATTGAGCGGTTCCGAGCCATCGTCAGTGTCGCTGGGGCGATGGGGCTGATAGATCCGCGGGACGTTGTTCGTGCTGAAGCCATCGCTGCCGATACAGGAGAAGACGAGGGAGGCGCGGCCTCCGGGTCGAAGATAGGGAAGGCGAGTTCCGCGGCGGGCTGCTTGACTGTCGCCCGTCGAATCTGCAGCTGCTTGAGCGCGATGGGGGACAGCTCGTCTTCCAGCACTGGCGCGGGGGCGGCGGCCTCAGGAGGCGGGAAACTGATCGCCCACGGGATCTCGCCCGGCGGGGGCGAGTGGCCTCCGAGATCCGTCAGCGGGTGGACGCCCTCCGGCAAAGGCACGTCGTCGTCTGGACCGAGCTCGAGCGAGCGTGCGCCAACGCTCTCGTTGCGCATCGTCGGGAAGGCAAACGTGCCTCGGCGCTCAATCATCGGCGGCGGCGGATGCGACGACGCATCGGTCGTCTTCGCGTCGACTGCCGCGCCAGCGGCGCCAAAGCTGAACGGGTCTCGGAAGAATCCGCCTTCCAGGCCGCCGGTTGGGCTATCGTCCGGTAGACTCGTCTCCAGTGCCGGCTCGAAAGCTTCTTCGGCAGTATCGTCCCGCAGGGCTACTTCCTCGTCCACCATCTCATCCATCTCCCATGGCCGGACCTGGCGCGACCGACGGCCCCACACCTGGTTGCAGAACCCGCGCCAAGCCGAGTAGAACTGCATCGCTCCGAAGACAGCGAACAGAATCGATGGCAGGCGAGCAAGGCGGTACGGGTACGATGTCTGCCGCATGAACAGCGTCGGCAGGAGGTACAGCAGTACACCGATCATGAAGTCGGCAAAGCCAACCCAGTACCTTCACGAGTCAGTGGGAATTTTTCAAGAGGGACGTGCAGAGTGCTCACCAGAACAGCTGCTTGGGTCGATTGATGTTGGTCTTGGCGTATCCGAGGAAATGCGGCAGGGACTGGTTCTCGATCACACTGTAGACCTCGTCGTAAATGGGCAAGAACTGCTTCGGTCAGCGGCAGAACACGACGACTCCCGCGCGAGACATACGCATTCTGGGGCGCAACTTCTGCGGAGGGTGACTCTAGCGAACTCTCTCAGCTCGTCGGCTATACCAAGCTCCCTGCTGCCGCCCTTCTGTAAGAAGGTGGCGAACGCGCGTAGGGCCTCGTCTCGCATGGGCTGCTCCTTGGTATCGAGCAAGATCGTTCCAGGAGGGGGTAGTGGCGGGTGCATCGTCCCGTGCAAGATACCTTTCTTCTCCGGGGCGGGATCGGCCGTGCTCGGCTTCTCGTGAGACTGGGCGCCTAGGGCAAAGAACGATCTCCGGCGATTATGTCCCTCCGGGTCGCCACAGCTGCAAGCTGCACCACCCGTCTGGCCAGGTTGGGCGGCCCAGTTACATGGCTTCCAGTCGCCCTTGCCGGGCAGGCTCGCCAGCGGCGCCTCATTCGATAAACTTGGCAACCGATCGAGTGACCCGGACTGAGTATAGTTGCTGGCCGCGGTGCCAACGATGCCCTCGGCGATCGCCTTGTCGAGGTACTTGAAAGGGGTGTACCTGTCCCCCAAGCGTGTGCTTGGTACCGGCACCCCCGCTGTTTTGTCCTTCCCAAGCGCCTCATATCGGGCGCGATACGATCGGAACCAGATGACGAACAGGAGGTTCTCCGTTGAGAACTCTTTGTGCGTGATGAACGAGGCGAAGTCGGGAAAGCTGATCGGCGGGCACGTCTCTCCATTCAGGATATGCGAAAGCTTGAGCTCGTCCAGATCGGGCACGTTGCTTTTCAGCAGGGTGGATGTCCGGGACAGCGTCGTCCGAAGCGAGATCGTCGATTTGCGTGCTTTGAGGTGGGTGCCGAGCGGCTTCGGGGCGGATGGTTTGCGTTCAGGCGCAGAAACAAGCGTCTTGGCCGACGACGAGCTAGGCTCGCTCGCCATTGTCGCTGACCCAGACATGTTTGACCAGTTATCCGGTGCGGGCGATCGACTTCGGAGGATTCTGTCAACGCTCGGCGGCGCGACTTATTCGGGAAACACCATACACTAGAAAACAATGGCTGAGCTGTTTGCAAGTCTAGAAGATGACCGCTCCCCGTGTGTATAATCGAGTGCCAATGCACGACTGTAAAAGACTATTGGACAGCCCCGCTGCACCGACTCCCAGCTGGCGATCCCCCGTCGGTGGCTTCGTCGCACTCCTCGCCGCACCAGCATCCGCCCGGCCAGCTTGGCCATTTTCGCCCGCGTCCTGATTCAGGCGACACAGGGCGCCGCTCACAGGGCACGAGGGGAGGATCGTTCCGTAACGCCCTTGGTCGCTCTGACAGCGGGGCTGCAGCGCCAGAAGGCACCAGTCCAGGCGTGCCTTGGCGGGCAACTGGCCGGCCAGGTGCCCCCCGGTGCGAGACAGCGAATCATCCTGTGCCGAGCTAAAAAGCCGCCACATGTCGTGATCCCCCCAAGCCTGGACAGGAACGCCTCCCGGATGGACGAGATCCCCCGGCCCTCCCGGCAAAACAAACTCGGGCCAGCCATCCATCGGCACCTAGCGTACGATGCCCGCCAAAAGCGGGCACAGCGCTGGGCAGCTCCCTACTGAGCGCAGAGCGCAGAGCGCAGTGATATGACACATGGCATGCACAGCAGCGTTCGGGTCATTTGGGAGGCGTAAACTTACCAGACGGGGGAGCCGCCTCTCGGGAGGTCGGATAAACAGCCCGGACCGACACTCTGACTGCCTCGAACCCGTGTTGAGCCGTTTTGGCTGAGCTTGTGGTAGAGTGGACCGGGATGATTGAATCGACCGCTGCTGCGTTTGCTCTGGACTGTCATCCACTGCTTCTCGAGTGGCCATGCAATTTCTACTGTGCATCACAGAGACTCATGTCCATTTGAGGTGCGCGGGGCGGAGATTGAAAGGATCTCCTTGTCAAGGTTGGCCACCGCGCGTCACTGCTTGGAGATTTCAAAAACCTGGCTTAGCTCTGTCCTCCTCTTGACACAACCTTGCATTACAACAGAGACCCTAAGTCGTGCACGATGACCCGCAAGATCGCAGCTCTGTCGGGTAGTCTTGTGCGAGCTGTGAGCCGCCCTCGACCTCTCTGCCTGGCCTGCCTCGGGCACGAGACCGTCCATGCGGCGTCCAGACGAGCTCGGCATTACACGCTGCAAGTGGACAAGCCGCAGCCACTGCCATTCTTCACGCCCCCTTTCTACCCGCATAGCCGATCGTTGCAGCTGAATGGCAATGGTGGGAAAGGTAAAGGGAAGGACCCCGACCGGCGGCAGCCAAGCGACGATCCCGAGCGAGAGGTGGACGACCGGGAATGGGAAATGCGAGTTGGTGAGTCTTCGGTGCAACACTTATCGGTGACCTCCATCTGATGCTATCTGCAGCGAGAGGCATGCTTCATCTGAGAGAGACGCTGCCGATGTTCTTCCACTCAGATTACAGCTCGGCAAGGATGTTCCCGTCAAAGATCTTCAGTCAGCATGTCGTACTCAAAGTCCCCGCGCCAATCCCTATGCCCATCAAGGTGAGCCTGAGCGGTAGCTCCGGCGAGACTCAAGGGATGAAGGGTTAACATAGGGCAGATCAGCTCGTTGGCAGGATACTCGATGGCCTTCTCGATCGCCAGGAACGGGCTACAAGGTCAGCTTGCCGGCTAAATCTCAGGCGTTAGGCTGACAGATTGCAGCGTTGCACACGGACCTGAACGCCCAACTTGAGCGCATGACCTTTGTCCCTACAGCGTCCGAGGATCAAGAAGGCGAATCCCCCTCCATGCGGTCTATCCTGTCCCATCGGGCTGTACCAACCAACAGGCAACGCCAAATCCGCCTGCTCATCTCGGTCTCTGGTATCCCACGTCTGCCGCCACACAAGGTCAGTCAAGCAGCCAATCTCTTTGAGCAGTGTCTGATGGTGCTCAGGAGGCTGTCTGGCAGACGTCTTCACTCTACACCTTCTCGCCGATGTCGGGGCTGATCGCCTCTCACGAGATCGAGACGATCAGGCCTTTGCCAGGAGAAGGCGTTGCTCAGTGGCTGATGAACAGCCTGCTCGGCTGGACAAGTCGGCAGAACCACGAAGGAGCCATTCCTTGCCCTCGGGCGGTGGCAGTGCGATCAGAAGCGTTGGACTCGTCCGGCGCACCCTTGGGTCGGCGAAGGAGCGGATGATCCCGCGGCGGACAGGGGTGTACAGTACTTGGACTTGCTATGCAGCGCGCGGGCATGTCACCACACCATTGCGGAACATGTGAGCCCCGGTCTCGGCTCGAGGCCCAGTGAATGGGAAAAGAATGCATCTAGCAGACCAAAAATCCCAAATCAAAAGAGGTGCCATATGCGCATTTACTGCCAACGTCAGCTGACTCTCTTCGGGAGAGCGAGCAAACTTACAGCGGCAATGGTAACCTCAACCTCAACTCCGGGCTCGAGCGAGATGGAGGTCTGGTGATCAGCGCGATTCTTGTGCATAAACCGGTTGATACTTACGATCTGCTTGACGACGTCGGCAGACGAGTTGAGGTCGATGAGCCTCTTGTGGATCCTCATCTCGAATCGGTCCCAGGTCTTCGAACCCTCACCACAGGGGCTGCCGAGTCAGCCGCGTCCGTCGACAATTGCGATGGGGGCAAACTCACGTCTTTCGGGTGGTGTGCTTGAGGACCTTGGTGGGGAGCCTGACGGGGCCCTTGACCTTGAGGTCACGGTCCTTGGCCCGGTTGATGAGGTCGCCGCAGACTGCCAAGAGTCAGCAGACGTACAAACAGAACTGAACTCGCGCAGACTGACACTTCTCAAGGGGCTTGACGTTCCTCGAGGTGAGGGTGATCCTGATCTTGTGGATCTTGGCGGCGCCGGCAGCGCCGGTCTTCTCGAGGTCGTCCTTGGTGTAGTCCATTTTTGTTCAACAGAAAAAGTCTGCGGGTGACACAGCGACTTGGATCGGTAGGGGATCTAGCGGTGACTGGGTCAAAGGGAAACGCAGCGAGACAGCGAGCACCCGCTTTCGCCCAGCGACGGCGCGAATTTGGGCGGAATCAAATTTCAAACAGGGTTGATACTGCAACTACCCCTGACGTGGTATTTACTAACTTCCGCCGAGATTTGTTGTCATGGCGAGGTCCACCTCTCGCACAAGGCTCAATATTCTTGCATAGGACACCTTGGACAGCAACGAACATGGTCAGACTCATCACCCACAACATGCTGACATGTCATGTCAGTGAGTACTCCCCTTCCTGCCTCCACGAGAAGGGCCGGGCTGACCGGGGCAGAAAACTGCACCAAGGATAACTTCCCCCTTCGGTTCAGCGATGTCGAGCTGGTCGTGCGTGAGGCGCCAGAGAACCCAGAGTTCCTCGTCCGATTCCTTCCCAAGCTCGACTGGTGGGCCTTGATCGACACCGTCAACTCTGTAAGTGCGGCCTTCAGGTCGCGAGCGATGCCTGACTCTCACAGCTCGGCATCGAGACGATTCTGCCAAACGAGCAGCCTGCAGAGCTGTCCGAGGAGCAGCTCAAGGCGCTGCACCATGTTCTTCTCGAGGTAGGCCTGGCACTTGCCGATCTCATGGTGCGTACGCTGACTCGCCAGCTGCACGTTGAGGAGGGTAACATGAACTGCAAGGGGTGTGGTCACGTCTACCCCATCTCTAACGGTATTCCCAATATGGTGAGCTGTCGTCCATCTGAATCGGTTCCCAGGGGCTTGTGGTGGAGTCGCGGACCCAGCTGACTAGCACAGCTTCTCGCCGAGCACGAAGTGGGAAGATAGCCCGGAGTCGAAGGATTCGAGACCGCAACATATATCCATTCAATACACCATTCGATGCTCGTAATGCATGTTGTACAGTATGTGACCATGCTGGGGGCTTGCCGGCCAGTATAAGTATTAACGGTATCCCCCACCGCCGCCGTATCCGCCTTGACCGTTATATCCTCCTTGGTTATACGATCCCTGCCCTCCACGCCCTCCGTAGCCCCCGCCGTTCTGGGCTTGCCCGTAGCCTCCAGCTCCGCCTCCAGGCGGTCCGGCCTGGCCGTACCCTCCTCTGCCCTGGCCGCCGCCGCCGAAGCCGCCTTGCTGGTACGGCTGAGGTGCCTGCCCCTGGGGCGGGTATCCGCCTTGTTGCTGTGGTGGAGGTGGCATCGACGGCGGGGGTACCGCCTGGCCTCCGTATCCGCCAGCACTTGGTCCGTACCCGCCGCCGCCGCCGCCGCCGCCCTGTCCGTACGATTGCCCATATCCTCCCTGCGGTCCCGCCTGGCCCCCGTAACTTCCAGCAGCCGGCGGAGGCAGGCCGCCTGTCCCGTACTGTCCTGGCGGGGGCGCGTTACGCTGGTAGCCGTCACGGCCACCGTCGCCATCTTGGCGGTACGACCGATCACCATCTCGTCCTCCATAGCCGGACGGTCCCTGTCCGTATCCGCCCCGCTGGCCGTCCCGGTCGTTCGGGCGCGAGCCATAAGGCGCTCCGCGATCGTCTCGTCCTGAGCCAGAAGATGCGCCGTAGTCGCGGTCTGGACCCATACCGTTCCGCCGGGGATCGTCCGGCAATGGTGCTCGGCCCGTGCTTGAAGGCGCTTCCGCTCCCCAGCCTCGCCTCCCGGGCTCGCTCTTGACATTTGCGCTGGGCGCCGCGTCGCGCACACCCCCAAATCCGGGAAGACCGCCCGCTGCGGGCGCCGAACCGGCCGAGGGTCCAGGTCCGCCGTTGGCCTGCGAAGGCTGAGCGTTAAGTCCAGGCAGACCTGGCAGCGCCGCTGAGCTTTGCTCGTCCTTCGCGGCGCCGCCGCCCCATTTCCGCATCCCGCCTTCGCCGGCACCCTCGTGTTGATGGGCGATAGCCGCGTTCTCGCCAACATGCCACCGGTCGGTCTCCTGTCCGCCGACTGGCCTGGCGCGGCACCAGAATCGCGCGGTGTAGTCTCTTGAGCCGGAGCAGAGGATATGCCCTAGCGGATGGAACGAAAGCGAGAAGACTGCTTCTTCGTGTGCCGAGTTGACCGTTGTCGTTGGTACGG
Organism: Cutaneotrichosporon sp. M94-02A; assembly: GCA_037040355.1. Classification (NCBI taxonomy): domain Eukaryota; kingdom Fungi; phylum Basidiomycota; class Tremellomycetes; order Trichosporonales; family Trichosporonaceae; genus Cutaneotrichosporon; species Cutaneotrichosporon sp. M94-02A. The sequence goes on from JAXQGU010000064.1 coordinate 105,301, forward strand.
ATGGATCCGGGGCGAGCAGAGACCAGTGGAAGATGGCTCCCGTAGCGTCACCGGATACCAACAACGAATGATGAATCGGGTGCCACTCCAGACCTGCCGTATGAGCATGCGGCTCCGCAGGTTTCTATAGACTCTACTCACAGTTGACTTCCCGAGTGTGTCCCTTCAACGGCTCGAGTTCGCGGAATGTCCTGATATCAAACAGTCTGATCGTCGCGTCTGCACTGGCGGTCGCGATGATGTGCCCGTCTGGGTTCCAGTTGCAAGCGTTGATCGTCGACTTGTGCGAGTGCCTTCGCGAATCAGCTCAGGTCATCCCGCAGGGATATCGATGTGCTCACAGAGTACTGAGCTCCTTGCCCGTCCTAGGGTCCCAGAACTTGACCAGCATGTCCTTGCTCCCGGAAGCGATGAGGCCCTTGGTCGGATGCCAATCCACACATCGAACATCCCAACCATGACCTGTGCGGCGTGAGCTTACTGACCGAGAGGAAGCCATGGAGGTTCCGCGCACCGGTCAACGTCTTCTCCTCCTTCACGGCACGGTAGTCCCAGACTTTGACGAAACCGTCGTCGCCACCCGTGACGAAACGCTCATCGTTCGGACTCCAGCTAACGCCGTGACAGGCTTCTCTGTGACCCTTGATGTTTTGGATGTTCGTCAAGTGCGGGGTGAAATACTTGATCCAGCCTAGCTTGTCGGTCGAGATCAGCGCCTGGCCATTGTGCGAGTATGCCATTGCCCGAATCGAATCGTCGTGTACCTGCAATAGCGTGAGCATAGGCTCGGTAGCCCCGCGTCCGGCTGTGAGACTCGCCTGTGTGATTGACTCGTAGTTGAAGGATGTACCGTTCCACAAGGTGAATTGGCCCTTCTCATTGCCGGTCAGAAGCCGCCGCGCATCCGGTGTCCACTGCCTGGATCAGCATCCCGCCTGGAGCTCTGAGAGGTGAACCGTACCTTTACGACGCGAGTCGGGGCTCGCTCCTTGTTGATGGACGTGTGGATGAAGTGGTCGCATATTGAGGTCGAGGGGTTTTGTCGATGCGCTTCTGGAGGGAGTAGCTAGGCTGGTTAGCATGGTCCGAGGCATTCGATGCCCCAGTCAAGCTTACTCCGATCAGATCTGATGGATTAGGATGTATTGGAGGCAGGACATCCACTCTGCTCTTCACTCTGTTGATCTGAGGGTGTCAGTCTGCCGTTCACCAGTATATGGCCAGATACGAGGCAGCAGGAGCACACGGTGCCTGCTTGCCGGTTTCCGCTCAGTCGGTGGAGACTTGACCTACCATGCGCCACTTGAGCAGACCGCCTTGGAAGTCGACAGCCTTTCTGGGCTTGTACCTCGTCATCCGTCTGCTGTCCCCTCCCAACTTCGTCACAGCAGCCTGATACGCTGCCTGCTCCAACACCTCTTCATTGTCGGGATGCAGCGGCTCGAGGTACTTTGTCGGCCGCCATGTATCCGGCCCGCGGGACGGTCCTGCTACGGCGGTCATGCTGTTGAGGACACCCGAACTCAAGCAAGCACAAGCACAATTCGACAACAGCTGCAAGTCAGGAGGTGTAACTATGCGCATCTTTAGGTTTGGCGGCGTTGTCCGCTAATACCCGGTTAAGCTGCCCTGGCCGGTTGTAATCAAGTTCTAATGAGCTACTGCGGATAATTGATCCCGTTAATGGCGGGAGGCCGACACGCAACATTTTCAGGAGGTAACTTGTCAACACGTCCTCTGCCCGTATTCACCATTTCACACTCCGCTCACCTTAGCATTTCCCACCAGTATCAGCATCGTCATGTCCTCTCGAGAGCGGTAACAGCTCGTCCATTTCCGAACATACTGCATTATAACGATTTTGAAACCTCCAACGCGCCAGATCCTTGAGACACGGCCCGAATCGACGTGAAGAAACAACAACGCCGACTATCCTTTGATATTTCCGCTTCAAGCCAGCCATCTACCCGGACCTCCTGCCTACCGATCTCCTTCAGTATGGTATACGACCCGATTCGAGATTGCGAGGTGCCCTCGCCGGCGGTGTCGAATCCCGGCCGGACGGTGAAGCCATGGGAGCTCGACACGCCGCAATCATCTTACTCGCCGGGACCCCGAGGGGGGTCTCACCCGCCGTCCGCGTCAGCATCTGGCCCGGTTGCGACTCCAGGAGGCGGTCCTCACGGCTCAGGAAGAGCATATCCGCAGGGGCAGGGGCAGGGCCCGGTGCATCCTCCCGCTTGGCAGTACGCTGGGGGCGGTAATGGGAACGGAATGTCGTCGCCGTCGATGCGACCATCCAGAAGCATATCAGGCGGTCTGCGCTCTCTCATGAACGATGATGTCGGCCCAACAAGCGGTGGAGACAATTCCCGGAGGAGCTCGGCGCGGACATCTCTCTCAGAGGAGGACGATCGCGGCGCCGGGGGCGGACGAGGCGGCAGTGTACAGTATACCAATTACGCCCCCGCTGCGCCGGGCATCTCACAATCCACGTCCAACTCGTCTTTGCATTCGGCCGGATCTGCGTCGAACATGTCGCCTCCAGTACACCACCGCGCACTTGAAGCGCCTGGGTTCCTTGCGCCGTTCACACCTGCGCCAACGGGTCACCGGGCCAGCCGCCTGTCCTATGCAACACCATCCTCGGTGTCACCGGTGACGCATCCGTCGTCCCTTCCGCCTCATGAGGGCGGGTACCCAGGGTACTACGACACTCCGTCGCAGGCTGGACCTTCGCGATCCAGGCGAACGTCCGTGAGCAACGGCCTGAGACCGATGCCGCCGCCGGGCTTGCCGCGCCCCGCCGACTTCGCTTCGGAATCAGCCAGGTCGACGCCGACCGTACACTCGCACGGTTTGCCTCTCCGCTCGCCGTCCGTGTCCATATCCCCTCGATCAAACTACGTAGGCCTGCCGGTCGGCGGCGGCGCGCACCCGACATCGCGGCCGGGATCGTCGACGTCGAACACGTTCTCGTTCCATCCACCACCACTGCCGCAGGCGGCGTCGCCACCTGTTGGCGACACGCGTCGGTTGTCGGAGGACCGTCATCAACAGCGGTACTCTGAAGAGCCTCAGTACGGTGCATATGCTCCCGCTGCGGACTCCGCGCCCCGTCGGTCCACGGTGCCAATCGGCCGGACGAGCCTGACTCCGAGCCTGTCGCACAACGCCACGCCTGTCCGTTCGCCCTCTCCCGTCAAACGCACGCCATACGCGCCCAGACGGATGACCCAGCCAGAGATGCTGTTCCGGCCCATCCTGTCTGACGAGATCTCCGAACTGCGCGCGATCGGGCAGAGCAACAACCCGCTGCGCCACCGGAAACGAAAGAGGCCAATGCCCTCGTGGTCGGGCACGCCGCGGTCGCAAGCGACGCCATCCGAGATGGACACGTCGTATTTCCCGCAGCAGCAGGCGGATCAGCGGTCGTACGAGTTGGGTGCGCCGCCTCAGAACCGGAGAAGCACCAGTTTCGCCGATGCAGCAGCAAGACCGTCCTCGTCATCAGGCCCGCGAGGGTCATCTGCCACGCCTGGGTGGGAGAACCACCCCCAGAACCGGCAACGGGAGCTGCTTACGCCTTCTGGGTCGGCCTCGGACGCGTCCGCGCGGCAAAGGCGGCAAGCCAGCGGGTCTGCACAACCGCCGAACGCATCGGAGAACAGGCTCAAGCGCGGCGTGGACGACGGAGAGGACGACCATCATGCGCAGAGGCGCAAGGTCAGCGAGGCGTCGTATTCCGGCAACGCGGCCATGGTTGCTTCACACTGTCAGTATTCCTCCGGCTGACAGGGAATGAGAGCTGAACTTCTGTAGATAATTCGAGAGCAAACACCGATGTCGCGTCGCGCGAGTACTCGCCAATCATCGGTCTGAAAAAGTTCAACAACTGGATCAAGTCCGTCTTGATTGGCAAGTTCTGCGCGCGACCGGTCAACGCCCGCGCGCCTGGTGCGCAAGTCCTGGACATCGGGTGCGGCAAGGGCGGAGACCTGAACAAGTGGAAGCAGGCGAGAATATCGCTCTATGTCGGGCTTGGTACGTCGTTCGACATGGCTGTGGGATCACAGCTGACCGGCAGACATCGCGGACGTGTCTATCGAGCAGGCCGTCGATCGGTACAACAAGATGCGTAGCGCCGGCTTCCAGGCGTACTTTTTCGCGCATGACTGCTTCAGCGTGAGTGCCTGCCTCCGGTCCCCCTCGGAACACCCGCTGACATGCGTAGAAACCCCTCTCAGGAATCCTGCCGGAGCCGTTACGCGAGATCGGGATGTACGACAACGTGACGATGCAGTTCTGCATGCACTACGCGTTCGAGACGGCCGCCAAAGCTCGGATGATGATCGAAAACGTGTCGCGATACCTCCGTAAAGGCGGTCTTTTCATCGGTACCATCCCAGACTCGCAACTGCTCCTGTGAGTCCACGGCCGACGAGTTCGCCAAGCGCGAGCTGACGATATCTGTAGAGACCGCCTAGCGGAGGTGCCAGAGGATGCGGAGGAGCTACGGTTCGGGAATGACTGCTACTTCGTCCAGTTCCAAGAACGTCACCACAAGGGCGTTTACGGCCACCAGTACCGCTTCTACCTCGCCGACGCGGTCGACGACGTTCCGGAGTACATTGTCGACTGGGACAACTTCGTCAGGTACGCCTGCTTAGAGTGCGCATCGTATCACGTCTGACACTTCGTGCAGCCTAGCGTATGAGTACGGCTTGAAGCTGGTGTACAAGCAGTCGTTCAACGACGTGTTCCTGGAGGAACAGAGCAGCCGCGATTTCGGGCCTCTACTCGGCAAGATGGGCGTGTTGAACGACCGGGGAGAGAGCTCCATGGATCGTCACCAGTGGGAGGCAGCCAGTAAGTCCGCGGTCCGGCCTCATATTGTGGCGGCACGCTGACATCCTGCGCAGACTTGTACATGGCCTTTGCCTTCGAGAAGATGTAGAGGTCCGAGGCCTCGAACACCGAAGCGTTCTTGTCAATGTGATACATGTTGCAGATGCAAATGTCTATCATGTCTGTAACTCTAGTCTGAATGTCGCGCTATGGTGCCTGTGCCTTGGCTGCGGGGGTGGACAGATCTCTCCGTTCCCAGACTTGCAGGACCGTCTCGCCGAGGAAGACCATCTCCTTGCGGACCTCTTCGACACGGAGGTCCTGCATCTCGAACCAGCGCTCCTCGTCGTCGTCGCCGCCTCCACGACCGGCGCGTACATGGACCTTCCACGTGAGCGAACCCTCGTCGGCGCCGTCGCGCTTGGCCGAAGAGGCCATCGATGCCGTCGCTGCGATACCGGTGCCTGCGCCAGAAGAGGACGTCGATGCCGCGGTCGTGTCGAGCGAGATACTCGACAAGAGGTCATACATCGTGTGCATGGGATCCGAAGGTTTTGGGTCAACGTCTAGGTCTTATCAGCCGAGATCGTCCAGGCAGTAACCAGCTGAGCTTACAGTCAGACAGCTCAACGCCGCGGAGGGGGAAGTTGACAATGGTCGGATTTCGCTCTTCAACAAAGTTGTTCTTCGTGAACCGCTTGATGTGCAAAATAAGATATGGCGGCAGCGCCGTCAAGTGGTGCCGCTTGAGTGTAGGTCCAAACTCCTGTCGGATGTCAGCACAGCCGTAACCTCAGATCTGCCAGACTCGCCTGTGTTGTCTTGCCGTCGAACTTGGCGAGAATCTGGGATAGAGGCACTTGCGGGATGATCTTCTTCTCGTTCTGATCCTGGAACAACGGCGTTGGCGGCAGGTCCAGTGCAAGGAACAAGAACGGCGAAGACACTGTTTGGATATCTAGGAGTCCGTCAGCCCCGGTGCGCCATGCGGGGAGGACCGGTGCTTACCTCTAGAGATGTCAAAGACCGGTCGAGCATACTCCTTGTGCGTGATGACCTGCTGCGTCTCGATCTGAACCTTGCCCTGCAGCGTTGCGTACACGACGCTCGAATTGCGCTTCTTGGTTCCTCCCAAATCGCGGTGCAGGGTATTCACGAGCCATCCGAGGAACTCGACAGGGTCGCCTTGCTCGGTCATCTTGAACTTTCCGGCGCTCCGCTTGGACACTTCCTGGAAGAACTCGTGTGGGCTGATCTGGGCCTTGAACAGCCTTGGGTTCCATAATCTCCGGCAGAGCGTCGCGAGCCGGACGACCAGCTCGGTCGGCCGTGCGGTCTCTTGCAATTGCGGCGTCGTCGGGTCGAGGAGGAACGTCCGCAGCGGCGGGATGTGCAGCAGCATCTGTACAATGACATTGAGGTAGTCGTTCCGCTTGATATTGTTCAAGCCGATGTATCCCGGGAGGTATGGCGTCTGCGCCAGGGTCTGCGAAGGGCGGGGCAGATCCGACATCTTTGCAAGATCTGACTTTTTGTATCTCGGATTGAGCACGCGAAGAATATCGTTCAGTGATGGATCTGAGACGAGGTATCCCTCAGGCAGCACGTAAAACTGTCCATCCCGTCAGCTATGCCTACACGCTAACGAAGGGACGTACCTTTTCCGTCTCGAGGTTGAGCCATACGCGATGGTTCTCGCCCACGGCGTGTCGGTACGCCCAGCTGCCCTTGCCTCTGCCCTGGAAGTACTTGCCGCAGACGAGGCAGGCGTATACGTTGATGTTGCTCAAACTCTTTGAGCAGAGCCGTTCGAAGTCAAAGTCAAGGTTGTTCCGTGATATCTACCAAGTGTCAGCTGAGCCCTGGCAGCGGACCGACGTTCAAGCACTTACCGTATCAAGGTACATGTCTCTTCGTGTGACATCTTCCTCCTCTTGCTGTGCAGGCACAGGCTCCTCCTCATCCTCATCGTCGTCGTCGTCCTCTTCCTTGCCATTCCTTGAGGCAGCAGAAGCTGAAGCTGCCGGTGGTGGTGGTGGTGCCGAGCTGGCCGACGGCCCGGTGATGCCGTTCACGCCGTTGCCGTTCGTGAGCTGAGCCGGAAAGGTCGAGCTCGAGGACGAAGATGCCTCGGCGGAAGGCACCTCATCGTGCTCGTCAGCGACACGCGCCCGCTTAGCGGCTGGTGGTGAACTTGGCGGCGAATGCGACATGTCTGCTGGTGCAGGTCTTTGAGGAGACGCCCGGATGGAATCAAGCCTTTTGCCAGACTTCGCTTGACAGCTGTCGTCAACGCAGCGTGTCTCGTCGCTGTCGTATGCGAGCTGCACGTCGTAGCGAGTTGAATGGATGTCTGCCCATCTGGGATCAACGGTCAAGGGAACATGCCGATTTGATCCCGTCATCCAGACGGCATCTCCGGTGGTCACCCGGGTCGGGTCCCGCTGGTTGTCGTGTATCAATGAATGCATACTGATCATCAAGTAGTCAAGAAGAGAAATGAGTGGAAGGGCACGGTACGATGTGCCAAGGGCTGACTACAAGTAAACATGAGCCGCAGAGCTGGAAGGTGGGAATAATGCCAAAAGCTGATCTGAATCAAGTCGAGGGATGCTTCTGCGGCCGCGGCGGATTTCGTGCTTCGTATTTTTCGCGCAGGGTAGGGTGTCTTCCTGCGTGCTGCCTAGACTCAAGTACCGGCCGGACGAGGCTCGCCATCGTCCTCATAGTCGTCATCGTCGGCGACATTGTCGCCGTCGTCGTTGACGCTGCTGTGCTCGTTGAGTCGAGGCCGCGCGGAGGGCCGAGGTTCCTGCGCGGCAGGCACGGAGGAGGCCGCGCGCTTTGCGGCAGGCCGTCCGTTCGCATCGCCGAGCCTGAGCATGATAGCCGGGTTTCCGTTGACTTGTGCTTGGGTCGGTGAGAGACCATGTGCAATTTCAGGAGTCACCAGCCGTCCGTATTCCGAGTCCGAGTCCCAGACCGAGTCGAGAGATCCATCGTCATCCGAGTCCGCAGGAAGTTGCGGGAGGACACGGCCACTTGGAAGCATTGTGAGCCTCGGCCTCAGACGGGGCACCTGTTCGATGGTCAATCGAGGAAGGTCCCTGGTAATGTCACTCTCACCCGCGCCAGAAGCTTCTCCTTGAACCGGCGATGCAAGCAGGGAGGGATCCAGCCTTTCATTGGGTACTTGTCTGCCATGGTTAGTCTGGGCAGGGGAGCATGCTTAAATGCTTGGCCCTGGCCTTCATGACTCACCTTCGATAGGGACCTCCTGTCGAGGGGGATAGTATTTCTGTTTCCATGCGAGCCACATTCCGGCCCAGGTCTGCTCCCATGTCGGCAGAATGTGGTAGACTTGCTCCTCGAGGTTTTCCGCAGGTAGAACAGTGCTCGCTGCACTGATCATGTGCTCCATGAGATACAGGTCGCTAAGGATATCTTGCGAGACTTGAGGCTTCGGGTCAGGCAGCCGCCCGCAGCCATAATAGTATGGCGGATCAGGGACGGAGCATTGCAAGTACGGATGTCGCAAGAGTTCGGGTATCTGAACACATGTATCAGCGAAGTCTCCCCTAGGCGTGTGCTCTCGCTCACCTTGATACGCTCGGCCGGGTCGCGTTTCAAGAGCCTTTCTAGGAGATCGGCTAGACCGTTCTCCTCGGCCCATGCGGGCCACGCCCATTCCGGCCATTCGCCTGTGAGACGATATTCGATGCCTTGAGATGAGTTGCTGATGTCCGTCCACGGGTGCTTGATCCCGACTAGCTCCATGAGCGTGATACCCAGCGACCAAATGTCGCTGATCCTCGGGTTATAGGGCTTGTTCTGCTGTGTCAGCCTTATCGCTATCCTGCGGTATTGGGTGACTTACCGTCACGTAGCCATTCCGCAGGCATTGAGCCTTCTCGGGGCTGTTGTATCGAGGAGTCCCGCCGGCGCTGTAGGTCTTGTCTAGGTAGGGGCTGAAGTCGCACAAACCGAAGTCGGCCAGCATTGGCCAGCCCTCGAAATCGATGAGGATGTTATCAGGCTTGAGATCTTCGTGAGCCACTCCGATCGAGTGCAGCTGGAGAACGGCGATGGTGATGCGTCGGAACAGGACTGCGACCTGTTCGCGCTGAGTCGCGCCGTCGTATCGCACCCCGGAAAGGCTGCCCTGCGCCAGAGTGAGAAAGAGGTACCTGGAACGTCAGCATGATTGATGATGAGGCGGATCTTGAAGCACTCACGAGTAGGGGCCCTCGTGGATGAGGTCTTCGAGCCGGACAAAGCCCGGGAAATGCATGCCGGTGATCGCCTTGAGGATGAGGACTTCCATGCGCGACCTGCGAGCCGCTGTGATTTCATCCGCGTTCAACGACGGATCAAGACCCTCGTCGTAGATCAAGGGAATGATCTTGCAAGCCGCTAGTCGGCCATCGTAATGCGTGGCGAGGCGGACCACCCCGCACCCGCCCCGGCCCAGGATTCTGCCGAGAGTCCAGCCGCCGATGGGCGGCCCCTCGTAGACGGGGTTACGCTGGAGCCACGAAAAGAACGACTCGGTCACGTCAGGGACGAACTGGTGCGCACTCCTCGGCACCGGCGTGAGAGCGGGCGAAGGCTGGAGAGGGAGGGTAGGAAGGTTGGGACGGGCAGCGGGGAGGCCAGCAACGACATCGTAGTCGGCTGCAGCAAGAGCGAATGAAGCAGGAAAGGCGGGCATAGCGATTGGAACGGGAGCAGCAGCGCCAGGGAGATCGGGGGCAAAAGCAGGACCAGGCGTGAAGGTGTTGACATGGACATTGGGAAGGACGGGTGACTGAGCGAGAACCGGTTCGTTGCCGAAGAGGGCAGGGGTGGAGTGAGCTGATGCCCCTATGACGTGGTTCGAGGCGTGGTGGATGGGCGCGACGAGCGGCGCAGAGTACGAGGAGGTAGGGAGGGTGTTCATGGTTGTACGCAAGACACAAAGAGATTGCGATTGGCGTAGAGTCGTGGTGAAGTATGTATGGTTTGGTAGGAAGGATTGGGATGGAGAAGAGAGGGGGGAGGGGGGAAGGGGGACGTGTACTCGCTCGAGGGCATTCGAGGCGATGATGCGGAGAGGTGGCTGGTTCTCCGACTCCTAGAGGGGCGGAGAGGCTTGAGTGGCGGGAAGTATCTGACCGACTCGTGGTAGATCATCTCGCGTTCGTAACGGAGGACGCGAGGCGGTCGCCGCCGACGCGTCGAGACCGGGCAGGAAGGTCCGGTCAATCGGCAGTGGGTACTCTGCCCCGATGTATCTCGGGGGGCGGGACGGATGGTCTAGGTCGGGCATTGGTGGCTCGTTAACTTTACAACTGCCTTGACTTATGGTCCGGGCTGGAGGCTTAATCGCCCGAGGCGCCATTTGGCTCCGTAACGAATGACGACGAGGGGCATCGGAGTCGCGATGGCACAGATGCCTGAGAAGAGGACAAATGTCCAGCCTGGTCCCATGGCGTCGTTGAGCAGCTGGACAACTGAAACGCTTGCTGCCCCGAGCAAGCATCGGATCAAGTTGAAGGTTGCCGTAACGGCCCCTCCTTGCCCGACGAACAGGTCGATTCCGTAGATGGTCACTGCGGGAAATGCCTCAGCATGTTATACCTGACGACTAGACAGCGCTGCCCACCCGTAGTCAGGTAGCCCGTGCTCAGCCCGACAAAAAAATTGAGCACAATCGGTACCGCAATGGGAGCGTGAGCCGCCATACTCCACCCGAGGGCAATCGTCGAGGTGAGCGAGAGGCTGGACGGTCACTCTTCCTTCCTTCCTTCCTTTCTGGCTTGTCTCCCGATCAGAGAAGGTTCGACTTACACACACAGCCACGGCAACACTGCGAACCGGGCGCGCTCTAGCTGGAACTCGCCCGGTCGATGCCGATGATCGCCGCCGACGCGCTGCTTCTCTTGCCGATATATACGGTCCATCAGCCGGCCTGTCACCACCGACCCAATGCCGGTCCCGACCCCGTTCGGACTGCGCTTTCGTCAGCCATGAAGGCCCCAAACGGCTGCGCGTCCCGCCTCTCTCGTCAAGAGCTAGCTCGTGCTAGTTCAGACATACATGTAGCAGACCCCGATGATAATGTCGTTCGTCCCGTACTCGTCTTTCAACAAGGTGGAGAAGATGGCTCTGCGGTGTACTGTGAGTCGCCCTTCTCTTGCCCGCCTTCCAGCACTCACAGCACAGCGTACCACTGGGCGTAGTACAGCGACGCCCAGAAGAACACGAGGAATATGTCAGGCTGAAGGGCCATCACGAAGGACGCGAACGGCTTGAACTGTCATCGCGTCAGCCACGACATGTCGTCTGGCTTGAGCTCGTCGGCCCACTTTTGCTCGCTTTGCAGCGACGTCGCCAGTCAGACCACCGGCAGGCCCGCTGACATGCTCGGCTCGTCGTCTTTGCAGTGCCTTGGCGGGCGTACAGTTCAACAGCGGAGGGGGGATCGACCCATCGCCGACCAATGACCGGAGCGTCTCGGGGAAGAAGCTGTGAGTAGCCTGTCAGTCGCGCATGCGGGCTGCTTGTAATTGCTCGTGCGCGCCGCAAACGCACAATATCATCGGAACGAGAACGACGGCGCAGCTGATGGCTAGGAACCAAAATATACTTCGCCAGCCCAATGTACCTGCAAAAACGCCACCAAGAAGGGGCCCAACTTTGTCGTCAACCAAAAGACCATCTCGCCGTCCAGAAGAGCACCACCCACTCGCAGGGCCGAACGTCGACGTCAAGTTGAAGATGCCCATATACTTGCCCCTCTCCTGCGGCAGAGCGATGTCGCCCACGACGCCCGAGCCGATGGCGATCAGGCAGGACCCCCCAGTAGCCTGGCGACGATCAGTAACGATTGGAGGGAATCGACCAACACAAGGGCTTCACCTGGAGGATCCGCATCAGTATCAAGAGCCAGTACGCATCAGTAGGGCACAATGCTGTCCCCACGCAGGACAAGATGTACACGACTAGGCACGCAATGTACACCGGTCTACCACGTCAGCCTTTTCACATGCCTCTTGGCCACAAGCGCACCTCCGCCCATAGCAGTCTGCCGCGGAACCCCAGACCGAAGGTGTGAGCGCCTGGAAGATGCTGTACACAGTGAGCAGAGCCCTGACCATTTCTGTCAGCAGCTGAACCTACAGGTAGACGGTGACAGTGAGGGTGATGTCCTGATTTGACCGGCCAAAGTCGTGCGCGAGCGTCGGGATCGCCGGCACGTAGATGTTGGACGAGATGGGCCTGCACAGGTAAGCCGAGCAATCTGGTGTGCACACCGCGATACTGACGAGAAGATAGCTGCAGTCGCACTCGAGACGACTATGAACCACTTTTCGCCCTCCGAGAACGCTGAGTACGGCCCGTCTGCGTTGGACCCATTGGTCACCGTCGTGCGTAAACTTGCAAGAGGATGTGATGCCAATTTTATGGACTTGTCGCCTGTCTCGTCGGCATGCCTGCCATCGGCCGCGCTGACAGGATGTCGTGCTGGCAACTCCTCGTTGGTTGAGCCGGTAACCGCGGTGGCTGGACCACGCAGCGTGCCTCCCGTCGGAGCGTGAACCATATTCGTGGAAATGGCTGCCTCAGCTGATTCAGGGGCCAGCGTTGGCCCTGGCGACCTCGTCATGGTGATCACCAATCCCAGTAGGTCACCTTGCGATCCAGCTCACCTCCTCCCGTGCCATCCCGAGGCGAGTTGACATTTGCAGATCTGTGCGAAATCTAATGCACTTGCGATATCGAGACTTCGACGACTCATCCGGCAGGAGCCGGTCATATCCGGTTGTCGTAAGTCGGGCAAATCCGTAACCGACCAAAATAGGCCGTACCAATGCGAAGGGCAACGACTCGTTGCAAGCGCGCGAATCTTTCCGTGGTGCTTGCACATCGGTGGCTCCGAAGACGCGTACTGCAATCTCGCTCAGATGCCTCTCGCCTGACTCGCTTGTCAATGTGCAACAGCGCCGGGCGATGCCGGGTGGCATGACTGGCTCCTCCCATTGAGTCATGTGCTTTGGATCTCAACAGCCAAGATCGAGGTACCACATAAGTGGCTCGGAGAAGCTCGTGGAGACCCCATGAACCCCCATCAGAGACCGTCTGACATGGGGTCGCAACTGCAGCCAGCCGCGGACGACCGAGTCGGTCCCCAAGGGGATGCAAAGACGGTGCCCGAGACACGCACAGCTATGCCGGTCCAGCAGCAGTCTGGACCTGAACCTGCGCCCAAGCCAGCTGCAGCCCCCTCGTATCGCCTTCCACCCCTGCAGAAGAGCACGACGGGACTCAGTGCCACAGCCCGCGCAGCGGCAGACACGCTCGCCTCGTTTCCTACGTCGTCTGCCAATCCGCGCAACTGGTCGAATCGCCAAAAATGGAAGATCACGCTCACGGTCGCCGTGACGGGGTTCATCTCAACATGTGGCAGTAGTATCGCCGTCCCAGGTATACACGCCATCATGGCCGAGTTCGGCGAATCGAACGAAAAGGTCGGCGTTCTCATCACCAGCTTCTACGTTCTTGGACTTGGGTCAGTGCCTGTCGGCTGCGCATGTGCGCCCGTCTCCTTCTCCCGCTCACGGTGTCAGGGCCGGGCCATTCCTCTTCGCGCCTATCAGCGAGCTGTACGGCCGACAAGTCGCATACTTGATCAGTCAATTCTGCTACTTCGTCTTCTGCATCGGCACGGCCGTTTGCCAGGAGTGCGTTACGTTTGACAGCTGGGGTTGAAGCTCATCATGCAGTATGACGAGCTTGATTGTCCTGCGCTTCTTCTGCGGAGTATTCGGCTCCAGTGGTCCGGCTTTAGGAGTGGCAACATGCGCAGACGTGAGTACGATCCATTAGGGACTACTGTTCCTCCGTGTCTGACGGAACGCAGCTTTGGGTGCCTGAAGAGCGCGGACGTCCAGTCAGCATCTACGCTGTCGGGCCCATGGTAGGCGCCGCGCTCCCGTCACAACGCGCCTTGAGGCTGATCGTCTAGGCTGGGCCTGTGATCGGCTCCATGCTCGGATACTGGATTCTCTTCGGCGGATGGCGGTGGCTGTTCTGGTGTATCTCCATCCTGGCCGGACTGAACATGCTCCTGTTCATCGTCGTCGCGGGCGAGACCAACACGAGGTACGTGAGATGTCCTGATGATCTGACCGAGATAAGGCTGAGACACCTCAGAGTGGTTGAGAAGAAGCTGCTCTACCACGTTCGGCATCCGAAGGAGGACATGTCTGGCGCGTCGGTCCTGGCGCGCTGTCATCCTTCCCATGTCTTACATGAACTGTCTTGGATGAGCGCCATGGTGTCTCGCTCCGAAGCGAAAGCGGTGTTCGGAAGAGCGTTCAGTCGGCCACCACGCCTCTTCCTGTTCAACCCGGTGTGCACCATCTTCGCCGTGTACTACGCCTACATCTATGGTGAGTCGCGCGAGCCTTCAGTTCCGGACGGATAGCTGGCTTACTTCACGCTCAGGCATCATCTATATCTTCCTAGTCTGCGTGCCCCTTCTATTCGGGTCGCCGCCGTTCGACCGGCAGGGCCTGTTCTCCTACATGTGGCCGCAGAGCACTATATCCCTGTCGTATATCGGCCTGGGTCGGTCTGCACAGTTGAACCCCTTGGCATCTCGCTGACGAAAGCAGCGATCGGCTTCGCATGCGCCGCCACAACAGCAGCCAATGTCCAAGACCGAATATACAAGTACCTGTCTGGCAGGAACGATGGCCAAGGCGAGCCAGAGTACCGCGTAAGCCGATTTCGAACGCACACATACTTGTATTCCGCTGACTCAGGCAGCTGGTCATGACCCAGACGGGCATGTGCCTTATGCCTCTCGGCCTGCTCATCTTCGGATGGACGGCTCATGCCGAAGTGCACTGGATTGCGCCGCAGATCGGCATGGCGATCGTGGCTCTTGGGCTCATGCTTGCCTTCAACAGTATTCAGAACTTGTGCGTCCTCAGACCCCCCCCCCCCCCAATACATCGGAATCGTCATGATTGACGGGCGCAGTATCGTCGATGCCTTCTTCCCGTACTCGGCGGCCGGCGTTGCCGCCGCGACTGCGCTCCGGTCCGTGTTTGCGTGCGTTCTGCCCATCTTTGCACCGGACATGTTCCATGATATCGGCTGGGGATGGGGCTCTACCCTGCTGGCTCTTATAGCCGCTGCGGCCGTCCCTGCGCCCATGCTCGTGAGTCCAGGCTCTGTATGTGCTCGTGCCCTGCGAACAAGACTGACCCTTGTGCCAGATGTTCAAGTACGGAAAAGCCCTCCGGGAGAAATACAAGTTTGAGGGATGAGGACAGACACGCGATTATAGCGTTGTAGCATAGCAAAGATCCCAGGCGGTACAAACAATGCACTCGTGAAAGCACCTCAAAAGATTGTCCAGTGTCACCTCCATCCACCGCTCAGAACCTTCCGAACGACCGCGAGCTTGCCATGCTGGGGAACCCCAGCCGGGGGATAGTGCCCACCGCCTTGCCTGCTGGCTTCATCGGCGACAAGCTCGTAGGGATGACGCCATCTCCGCTCTGCACACAATCAGCCTCTTGGCCTTCGCAATTTTAGCAGTTCGACCGGACTCACGCCCATGATGGGGTCCCACGCGAACGTGGGCTGCACACCGAGAAGCTTGCGCTTCTTCTTCTTCTCCGGCGCGGCGGCCGCGGCCGCGCTGTCGCCGTCATCGTCCGTCCCGTCCGCCTCGGGCTCGACGATCTTGGGCACGCTCGTCTTCTTCTTCTCTTTCTCTGCTGCGGCAGGCGCAGCGGCCTTCTTGGGCTTGATGTTCTCGGACGCAGACTCGGCAAGCGGTTCCTTGACCTTGGGCGCCGACTTCTTCACAGGCGACCGCTTCTTCGCTGGCGCCGCCTCGGCTTCGGAGTCAGAGTCCGCCCGTGCAGCCGCAGCAGGCCTCTTGGACGTCTTTCTTGATCAGCGCTGTTCGGCGCGCGCGCACAGCGTACTCACGGTAGCTACCGCCTTGCGTCCCTTCTTCTTTGGCGACTCGTCGTCCTCGTCCTCATCGGAGATTGGGCTGGCCTTGCGGACCTTATCCTTGGGCTTCGCCGGTGCTTTCTTGACTGGGCTGACTGCCCGTGTCTTAGCGCTAGCCGAGGGAGTGTCGTCCTGAACCATCAGCGGGCGGACTACCCCTCGAGGCAAGGATGCTTACGTCGACGGCGGCCCGGCCGTGCTCCTCGTAGACAGCCTTGATCTTGGCCTTGAGCGCCTTCTCCCGCTCCTTGCTCGCTTCCTTCAAGGCACTCATCTCCTCCTGCAGATCCGCAAGCTCGTCCGCCTTGCGCTGCAGGTCTGCCTTGGTGCTTCGCAGCTGGATCTGCAGGTCCTTCTTCTCCTTATCGCTCTGCGACGGGTCAGAGGGAGGCAGTAAAATGCCTCCGAGCGGACACTTACGCCAGACGATTTGCCCTTCTCTTCTCGCAGGACCGAGTCCAGCTCATCCCTCGCTTCGCGTTCCTTCTCCTTCAGGCTCTTGACGCTCGACTCGAGCTTCTCGACCTTGGCCTCTAGCGAGGCCTTCTCACCTCGTAGCTGCTGCGCCTCGGCAGAAGACGAGGAGCGAGCCGATCCCTGCAGGTCATCAGAGAAGGAAAATGAGAGCGTAAGCCAGACTTTACCTCGAGTTCGTCGAGCTGAGCATCTCGTTCGGCGATTTCAGCCAAGAGGTCTTCTTCCCTCGCCTGAAAGAGCGCAATCTTGTGGTCGCGCATCACTGCCAGCGTCAATCCGAGAACCATGTCGTACATGCGCATCAAATGCAGACTCGCCTCGCTGAGCTTCGGCCTGGACGAGGCGCTGCTCGAGCTCAACGAGCTGGACCTGCTCTTCGGCGAGAGCCAGCAGGGCCCGCTGCTGTTGTACCAGCGAGAAGAGGTTGAGCTGAGGTCGTTTAGCAGGGATCCCGGCACCAAACTTGAGCCTTGTATCTCACCTCGTCCCGCATGGTGTTCCCCTCGGCCTTGCACCGGGCCAGGTCCTTCTGCGTCGCTGCCAAGGTGGACCGAACTTCGTTGAGTGCCGTCTCTGTGCCAGCGAGTTGTGCCTTCTGAGCAGCAATCTTGTTCTCCAGTGCAGCTGTCTCGGCCTTGTGTCGCCTCTGCATAAGGTCAGCCGGTTTGGATCTCGATGTCTGGTAAAAGGGTTCCCACCATGGCGGCGTGCTCCTTGCCAACCAGCTCGGACACCTGTTTGGTGAGGTGGTTGACCTTTGCGCGCACGGGCCCCGGCGTCTCGGGCTGGTTGTCGAAGCTGTCATCGCCCGAGTCTCTCTGCGGAGTCCCGTACATCGTCCTGCTGCCGTTCGAGATATGACAAGATGGGTATCGGTGGTTGAATGCAGAGGTAGCTTCGAAAGAGAAATCAGTCTCGTTTGTTGACAGATTCGACGTTTACGTACAGGCTACGCCTTGTTCACAAATTGATTAGGCTTGTATTAGAAGAATTCCTAATTAACCTGGTAATGATCAGGTCCCGCTGATTAGATCCAGCCCAGTGACGAGATGTAAGTTACGCCGCCCGACGATTCCAATCAGAACTGCACTCGTGCACTATCTCATTTCGCGCTCTGATATCAAGAGACTCGAACAGCAGTCATCTGCGAAGAAGCACAATGACGGCTGCGGATTCTGAGGCGGGTCCATCGACGTCGTACATCAAGAGGTACCGGCCGTACTTCCCGCCAGACGAGGTCGAGCGTCTCTCGGCAAAGCAACGGGGCAAGCTGTCTGCTCAGCGAGAGGAGCGAGGTCGCCAGCAAGCATGCGGCTTTATAGATGCCGTCGGTGTCCGGTCGGGATTGTAAGCACTCGCATGTTAAGCCTGTCCTGGTGCTGATGGCCGTAGCCCAAGAAGAACAATCGCGACTGCTCAGACGCTCTACATGCGGTTTCACCTCTTCTTCCCGCACAAGGACTTCAACTACCTGGCAAGTGGGCTCCCGCCTGCCGTGACGGTGTGCTAACTGGCGACAGGAGGTAGCGCTGTCCGCGTTGTACGTCTCGGCCAAGCTACACGACACGCTGAAACGGTCTCGCGACCTCATCTTGACCTCGTACGCCCTGCGACTACCCCACTTGGTCAAGAAAGGCGCGGTCGATGTGGCTGCCGTGGACCCGAAAGTGCTGGAAGGCGAGCGGCGCCGTGTGGTTAGTATTGAACGCCTCTTGCTGGAAAGCATGTGTTTCCGCTTCGAAGCTCGAACGGCGTTCGACCGGTTCGTGCCGATCGCGCAGAGCCTGGGGCGTGAGTTCGGTCCTGGACGTTTGCGTTTGAGTGATGATGTGCTGAGCGCCGAACAGTGAGCAAAGACCGGACCAAGCTGGCATGGCTTCTGTGCATCGACGCGTGAGTGGCTCACAGGAGGACACGCCTTGTCCCGGTGCTTACACTTCGCAGATATCGGACACAAGCGCCCCTCTCGTTTCCACCGCACGTGATGGCTCTCTCGGCGGTCTATACCAGCGCACTCCTGTCGCTCAACGGCGCCGATCGGACCGGCGACATGCAGAGTGCTCCGTCGAGTGATGACGAGTATGGGGAGCTGTCCTCGATCGTGGACCAGCTGGGTAATGGCGGCCCGTGGCAGACAACCTACTCAGCCTCATTGGACAGCGTGGACGGTCAGCATCTTCCTGCTGACAGTGTCATGCTGAAACCTTGCTGACGAGTGCAGACGTCACGCACGCTATTCTCGACATGTACATCACGATCCTTTCGATGCCCGCCAGCGAACTATCCAAGATGTCAGCGTCTCCTTCCCCCGCATCGCCTCGCGAACCCGGCGGCAGTGCAGTTTCCAAATCGACACAATCCTCTCCTCCCGCAGCGCATCTGGCGTTCCCGCTCTCGGCCTATTGGACGCCTCAGACGCTCACAGAGCTCAAGATCAGGCTCAGGGAACGCCGCCCAGGTAGGACCGTCTGGTCTGCCGACGGCGTGGCCGGCGGTACAGCTTGGCCAGAAGTCGACGCGGACACAAGTCAAGCGGAGGCGGTCAAGTTGGGTCATAACGACACGACAGTCCGGTTCATCTGGAACTAGCTCATCAGCGACCGAGGATTCCGCTCGGAGCTCGTCTGAAGAAAGACGGTCTCAAGGCGTCATCGATTATACTATGCATATTGTGCTTCTCGCTCTACAGTAGGCTGGAGCGCTGGACGAGTCGCCTTCCACCGCTCGGATGTTCTGGCAGACTTGCTCATCACGCCTATCGCCGGTATTGCCCCTCCCTCTAGTGCGCAGGGGCCTTCTCGAACTCGGCGTTGGGTCGGGGGCGAGCGGGGATGTCCCACAACTGGGTCGACCAGCTTCCGTGCTTGGACACCAGGGCAGCGAGGTACAGGAGGTAGAGGAGAGTCGAGCCCATGAGCGCGTAACCGAGACCCTGGGTGCCCTGCAGATGTCAGCTCTCCGCGCAAGCGTGTTCTGTCAATGCAAAGACTCACCTTAAGGACGCCGGAGCAGTCATCGCGGATGACGTTCTGAGGGCCGCAGTAGCCGTCTCGGCCCTTGAGCACGCTAACGGGGATGGTGGACGCTGCGCGGGTCAGCCGCCAGTCCCGCCCTCGGAAAGACCCGTGGGGTACTCACCCAGGACGAAGAGGAAGAAGAAGAACATGATGCCGGCGTGGGTGCTCGCCTTGTTGAGGTTGCCGCGGAACCCGGTGATGATGGGGTAGAGGAGGTACAGCGCCTGGAGGAGCGACGCCACCAGGAGAGCGACCACAGCGGGCGGGTACCCTCCCTCGCCCCGCTTCACCTTGAGGATCTGGATGATGTCCAGGACGAACTGCGACTGAGTCAGCGAGCGAACGCGAGCTGTGATAGTGCCCGGAGGACGTACCGAAGAGTAGGCGATCACGATGATCAAGCCCAAGAAGGGGCCCTTGAGCGATCCGAGGCTACCCGGGGATTAGCTCACATCATGCCTGTTCACCACTAGGCTTGACGCACAATCCCATAATGTCTGATTCAGCTGTTTAGAGCAACTGGGTGATTGTGGTATGTAGGAGGTATACGATGTGGTGGCGCAAGTACAGAAGTCGGGAGGGACGTGTTCGTACCCAGCTTATAAACCAAGCCGCCGCCTCGGGGAACGGGCGGCGCCCAGCACTCGTCGACCTTGGCGGTGGCCGGCCGTCCATGCCCAGGGGAGAATGCCTCCTTTCTCCTGGCCGCTGACGGCGTCGAGTGTACAGACGAGCCAAGACGTCACTGTCTGCTTTGCCGAGCCCGGGGTCCCCCTCCGCTCTCGCTAGAATGAGGACGAGGGTGTGTCCTGCGTAAGCAGATCTCACGCTGATTGAATAACCCTGCTCTCCGATTCTTCCCGTCGTATCAGGCTAGCCTCGGCCGCAAGCCCACATACTCTCCGACTACCTAGACGACGCCGAGCTGGCGTATGCCCCCGGGCAAGGTGGCTACAAGACCGAGTCCGGTGGGGATCTGGACAGGTAGGAGGTGACGAAACGCTTGTCCTCTTGGCGAAGCAGACTATTGGCTTGTCCGCCGCCAATGCATCAGAATGCGGTATTTTGCGCCAGCGCTAGTCCTACCGCTGGCTCTGTCCCGTACTGCGCTACTGAGCTATCCACCAGGAGCGGTTGCTCAGCAAGCAGGGGATGCTGACATAGCTAGATCCCCGCCAATGTCAGCGGCTCGGGCTACTCCTCGGCTAACTACAGTAACTTGCGCCATCTGACCACCTGTCGACCCAGCTGACACAAACATGGCGGCCGGTCCAGGGCGAGGCACCACTTGAGATACCAGCGACGTGGTCTCGCTAACACCCTTCCAGGCATGTTCTCCTAAGCTGGCGTTGACGAGAAGCGACAAGCTTCGGCGACGTGTGCCAAGACTTGCTTGACGAGTTCGTGCCGTAACAGGCTCGATCGCTCAACGGCCGTATAAGCCAGCGCCTGGGAGATCTCATGTCCATGGCGAGCTAGACACAGATGCTATGCATGCATGAGCCTGGAGGACGACTACCATGGGTTCTTGGTCGCTAGATCATCCTCGTCGGGTGCTTTTCGGCCCCATCCCCCGAGACTGCCTCCAGGTGCAGTATCATTACCGCTGGCGGATGCGAACGGGTTGGCCATGAATTCTGGGGGATGTGGCCGGGCGGGTGGCGCCGCGCGAGGCATACCTGATGATGCCGAGGAGGATGATGGCGACGAAGACCAAGCGTTGGCTGCTGATCCACCACCGAACGCGGAGAACCGCCAGCCTGCAGATCCCGATCCTGAGGGCAGCGGCGGAGATAGGTTTGCGCTTGACGCGTCTGGTAGAGGAACGGAAGCTGGGCGGTCCCATGATGGCATCTCCAGTGTCAAGTCCGCCATACTTCGCGTGGCGCCTGACACAGAAGGCGGCGTGTTGTCAGCCTCGTCGTCGTCCCTACCGCTGGTGTGCGCAGTTTGGGAGGCTGACTCCGCCTCGTCAGCCGCTGTTGCCGCCGCCGGTGCGAAGGGCGGAGCGGACCCGGACCGCTCAGGACCAGATGACCCCCCTGCAGGCGAAACGGCGAACGCCGGTCGCACAGGGTTACTAGGCTCCTTGATCTTGGAGACGTCGATATCCTTGCCGAGTTCGCGCGAGATGGCGGAAAAGTCGAACCCGGCCGTCTTGGGAATCGCCTTGACGTCCGGTTCGTCCTCTGTCGCCGTCGTTGCCAGCGAGTCCTTGGACACGCCAGCGCTGTGCGACATGCCCACAGAGCCGGGTCCCGCCGCAACGGAGGGCGTAGGCGGATGGGCGCCTTCTTCTCGAGGAGGAAGGTCGGCCTCGTCCTCGTCGGGGGCAGCAGCACCCTTGCCAGACGTTTTGCGGGACTGTGTCCCGCTTTTTGGCGTAGTCGACCCCGATTTGGCTGCCCGACCGCTACCTCTTGGGAAGATACCCAGTAGCTTGCGCCTGTTCCGCTTGCCATCTTCCTCCGCCTCGTTGATGATAGTCCGCTCCTGTACACTCATGTCCACATCGGGGTCCTGCCTGATCAGCGGGGCGTCCCACTTTCAACGGGAGCAAATCTCACCTCTGGCTCGTCGAAGAAGTCGGCCGTGACAGGAATGCCGACCTTCTCGAGCAGTTGAGGCATCAAGCTTCGATAGCTCATATGACCTGTGATGATTTCCGTGACCTCGACGTTCTCCAGTCCTGGCACGCCCTCGACTGGACGCAATCCAGCCACAGTGTTATACCCACCGCTGGTTGCGCGGAAGAGGTATCCCAACATCCAGTCGTTGGTCGCAAAGGCGTTGACGAACCTGCCGCCGACGGCCGAACGCGCTTCGAGCCACGTTGTGCGAGAAGCGGTGATCGTTGTGCCGAAGATGAACACGTCTTGAACGAGACCGTACGCCTTGTTCTTCGCCAGCTCGATCAGAGCGTACACGATGGCTCGTGCGCCGAGAGAGAAGCCGATGAGAGATACTGGCCGGACACCTGCATGGCGCTGCATGATAGTGTCGGCAAGGACGAGACCCGCGGCGCGGGACCGGTCCAGTGCGTTGGACCACGGGTTGTCGATCAGGTATCCGAGCTTGGTCAGGACTGGGAAAGTCAGCGAGTGCCTCGTAGGAAGAATAGCCACGCGGCACGCACTTAGTGGCCACTGGAGAGCGGAAAGCAGAGCCGTCATGACTGTCGCCTGCAGGACCTGCTGACCCACTTGCGTGAGAACCTCGGTCGTGAGGATCTTCAACGCGTCTCCCATCTCGTTCATCATGTCCGGCTCCCATAGCACGGACAGGACGTCGCCAGCGATCGGGTCCATCACCGAAAACGGCAGCCGCACGTCGTCAAACTTGCCTGCCATGAATCTAGAGTGGTCAGCCGGTTCCATCTGCTGAACCGTTGTGGACCTACCCGCCCATGGTGATGTAGCAGCTAACGCGCTTATTGTTGTGCAGTGGCTTGAGCTCGAACGTGCGGACTTCGCGAGTACGCCTCGCCATACCCTTTCCGGCGATATTTGCGCCAGTGAGGACACCGCCGGTGGTAATCATCGCTGCGCCGCCTGCACCAGCGAGGAAACCCGTCGTGCCTGTGATACCGACGGTTGCGAACGCACCGGCGAGACCCGCGCCAATGACGGGCGCGAGCAAGCCGGCGGATAGGCCAATGACGAGACCGCCGCCTACGGCCGCTACACCCATCATTGCGTACCGCTTCTTGAGCCCCGTCTTCCGTCGACCCTCGATCACCTCGCCCGCCTTCATCGACTCGATACCCTCCTGGATTTCGAGCGCGTCCGTCACTCGGTTCTCGAAGCGAACGATATCGAGCCAACCGAAACCGAGCGAGGCAGCGACGGCCTCGAGGAACGCTCGTGACCGCGAGTCGTACACGGAGTCGGCAATCAGCACCAGGAACAGGTCGCACAGCTGCAACGTCAGAGCGGATTCCTCACTGTATGCAGAGACTTACGACCGTCCACCGGATGTCCAAGGTGACTGTCTCATCCACATTTGATAGCGATGTCGAAACGCCCGGTAAGGACGGCAACGCGGCCGGCTCTTCTGGCACCGCAAGCTCTTTCCTAGGGGTTGATTGGACCTCCTCGTCTGGTCTCGGTTTCCCGCTGGGCGTCTGGAGAGCATCTTCGACTGGCGGCTCAATCGCTCCGGCAATGTCTCCATCATCCCCATCGTCGCCCAACGGCGAAACCGCCGTTCTAGAGGGTTTGCGTGGTGTCTTTGGCGACGCGAGACCAAAGGATTGTGAGGTCGCGGACCTTGGTGGAGGCGGTGATATCGACGAGCCGATATCTCCGCCGTCCTCCTCCTCATCGCCGAAGGGCATCTCGAGCGGCGATGGCCGGGGTTGGAGTGCGGGAGGTCGAGTCGATTGACTTGGCGTTGATCCGCTCAAACTACTCGAGAAGGGATCCAAGTCCTCGTCGTCGTCATCTCCGAAAGGGTTGATGCGCCTTGCTGGTTCTGGCGCCATGAAGCTAGTGCTAGAGGACGAAGCGGTAGATGATGGCTGCGGCTGAGCCGCCCGAGGCGAGTAAGGCGGTGGCGGTGGCTCTGTCTGCGTTTCTGTGCCCGCATCCGATCCTGCCTCCTCCTCCTTCTCATCGACGGTGCCGAGATCTTTCGCTGCCTTGGCCGCCGGGTCGAACTCTGGATTCCGGACGGTATGTGTCGTCATCAGCGCCGGCACGAGGTCCGACGGGTCGACGCCGTGCTCTGCCAGCGACTCAATCATCGTTTGCTCTGCTTCAGTCAGCCTAGTCGAGGGGAACGATGCCATCCGTGACCCACCAGCCTTCTCGAGCTCCATGTGCTGATACAGCCTAGCCATGATCTTGAGCATCCACACCTTCCCGCTCTCCACCGCCGGCAAATCTGCACGCTCCTTCCCCTTGCCCCTCGTGGCTCCCTTGACTTTGACGCCCTCCCATCCACGACCCATATCGCGGACCATACGGCGCGCAATGAGCTGGCAGAGCCCGACGTACGCGACGCGCTGTCCCTCAGTGAGGAGCTCCTTGGTCGCCTGCATCTGACTCAGGGGCGTCATCGCCTTGTCCTCGTCGAAGAGGTACTTGGTGCGCATGTGCACCTCCTCCGACTCCTCGTCCTCGTCGAGTCGTAATCGGGTGTAATCCGATTCATCGACAGTGTCGAGTTTCTGCCGCCAGGACTCAGACCATGGCGTGTCCGCCTCGAGCTCGAGCCGTGCGCCGGTCGCATTGGAGCTGGACGCAGTCGCGCCGGCAGCCCCACCGCTTCCTCCTGTGCCAGCACTGCCATCAATACCGGACGTTGGGGACCCGGCGCCTTCATCCAGCCGCGCTGGCGGCTTGTAGTGGAACTTCTTCTGATCCTCGTCGTCCAGGCCTAATGGGTTGTCGTCCGACCGCACCACGGGCATATCTGCAACGGATTAACGACCATCTCGAGCTGTGCGAGCGGGACTGAACCCACCCTCCCAGCCATCATCGTCGTCTATATCTGGCCATGACGATTCAGGCGGGGCGATCGCGTGGGCCGAGCTGCCCCCGCCTGCCCGGTGCGGCGACCGCAGCATGTTTTCTAGCCGCTCGCGCTGATGAACAACCAGGCAAGGGCTCACAAGCCCCTGTCAAGATGTTGGCAAGCACGTCGTGCTCGACGCGGGTACCTCTATGCGAAGCAATAATGTTGAGCCAGAGACTGTCTCCGGCGCGCTTTGTGCAGACGACAACACGGAACGTGACTTGTACGTTATCCGACCTGGGTGGCAATTTCCGGTGTCTCAACGCAATCCTTTGTCGACGGTCCCGAGACTGTAATAATACATGCTTGTACACGCCGTATCCAAGACCAGATGGAACAGAGATCCCCGCACTTGTAATGTTCATGCAGGCCGTACGAGCGGTGGATCGCCCCTTGCCTGCCTCCACTTATTG
Source organism: Cutaneotrichosporon sp. M94-02A (assembly GCA_037040355.1). Classification (NCBI taxonomy): domain Eukaryota; kingdom Fungi; phylum Basidiomycota; class Tremellomycetes; order Trichosporonales; family Trichosporonaceae; genus Cutaneotrichosporon; species Cutaneotrichosporon sp. M94-02A. The sequence goes on from JAXQGU010000064.1 coordinate 130,592, forward strand.
GCGATCGCGACCACCTCGTCGTCCACCAACATGCTGGTCGCCTTGTTAGCTAGAGCAAGCCCATCGAGTGACCAGAACTCACTTGAAGTCTTGGAGCCACTGCTCGCTGATCTCCCAGTTCCGATGATCCAGCGGCTGAGCTTCGTGTACTCTCCACTGCAAATGTCAATCTCATTCCAAGCCGCGTTCGGAAGCGGGGACATACCTGGTCGAGTACACCGTAGAACGCATCCGTGAGGTCGTAGCGACCTATCAAATGTCAGCTCTTTGACCGCTACAAAGCCGATGCCGCATGGAGGCAGGCTCACCTCTTAACAAGATCATACGATCGCGAACCGCTGGGATCGGGATACCGTCGATGCAGTGTTCGTGCGGGACGGTACGCTGTACGGTCGTTGGCCGCAGCGACGCTGGCAAGACATATGCGTGGTTGACGCGGAAGCTATGATGGTCAGCTACATGAACCGTGTCCACCAGACCGCTATAGGACGCACTTGTTCAGATGATACGTGATGAGCTGGACATCCGTCAGCAGTGGACCTTTGGCGCGCGTCCGCATCGACTCACTTGCATGGCATGCGCGGGCATCGCGCCGTCATCGTCCCTCAGGTTCTGCATAACCTCTCTCTGCACGGCCAATCGCTTATCCATCTGGGCCTGGTCGTAGCCCAAAGCGCCAGTCGTGCTCTTTTGGCCGGCGGTGAGGTTGGCGACCGCCTCGCGCAAGTGCTTTTGACGCGTGCGTTCCTGCTGCGGCGAAACGGGAGTTGAACGGACAGATGCACTAGCGGACGCAGCCCCAGGGCTGGCACTGGGTCGGTCGGCGGACGCCAAAGTGGGCACGACAGGGTCGCTCCTCGTTGAAGCCATCTGCAGCGACGGCGCCGACAGTCCCTGCGTCGCGTCCGTCGACTGGGGCATGGAGGGTGGCGCTTCGACGGGACCCATGGCGATGCCGGGGACAGTGAGGCCGAAGCCGGTGAAATTGCTGAACGGGTTCTGGGCGCCGAACAGACTTTGCTGGTACGCCTGCGCGAATGACGCAGGCTGGGTCCTCGCGTTCGCGCCAAACGACGGGTCGAACGGTCCGCTGAGCGGCGGTCCGCCGTAGCCCTGCAGCTGAGGAGCCGGCTGCGTGTATCCGCCGCCGCCGGGGAAAGGCTCGACCAAGCTGCCCGGAGGCGGAGGCGCCTGGCGCTGCAAGTAAGACTGCAGCTGTTGCTGCTGTGCGAGCTGCTGTTCTTGCTGCCACTGACTGCCGAGGGCATCGAGGTTCGGGAACAGGTACGAGTATGAGTTGTCGGCCGGGTATGACATTGCGGGCGCTACGTCTGGCTCCTGCTTGGGCGCAGGCCCCGCTGACTCAGTCTGAACGATGGAGCGCAGTTCTGGCGAGCCTTCGCGGGGTGTGTGGAGGCCACTAGCGGTTCCTTCTCTTCCATCGCTTGGAGACATGCGTTTGCGCTTATGGGAGCTCCCACGACGCCGGATCTCAGCGATGGGGAGGCCAGGGTTTGCGTCCGCAAGCTCCTTGGACGCCTTGAGGTTCACAAAGGCCTCGTAGGCCGTGTCCGTATCGGACCGGTTCAGGATTGCCTCGAGCTGCGGCGCGGACAGACCCAGCCTGGGCAGACATGAACCGAGACCTGTTCACCGGTGAGCGGATGGCGCGTGATAGGGTGTAGCGTGACATACCCTCTCCGACGAAGGCGGCCATAGTCTTGATCATGGTACGCAGCTCCTTGTTTTCCTTGAGTAGGTTGCGCACGAGCAACATGATCAACTCGGTCCGCTCCTCCTTGTCACCCGACAGCATCTCCACCCTCGCTTCGAGATCTCGAATGTATTGCTACAAGTGTGAGCGGTGCCCTGAACTGAGCCCGGTGGACTGACCTGTTTCCTCTGCCTGAACTCGCGCTGAGCGACCCGGTTCTGAGCCTTGCGCGCATCTCGCGAACTGCGTCCGTGGTCAGAGCTGATGCCATCTATGGATGCGGGCGGACTCCACACTCACGATTTGGTGTCCTTGTCCTCGACAGCCGAATCGGCTCGGTCATCCTCATCCTGTGGCGATCAGTTGTCTTGCTCGTCTGCCAGACAATTGAGCGTGCTGGGTGCCAATCGCCATGCATGCTTGTCCGGCCCGAGACCAGGTGAGCAGCCTGCATGGCTGTCCCGGTGGGCAGGAACCCGGCGGGTGGAGCACCGGAGGTGAATGACCGGACAAGCCTCGGAGGACCTCATGTGTCAACAAGGTTTGGTCATCCTCCCTTTCGATCCGATGGCAATTTGAATCTCCGAGTCTCCGAGGCGCAGAACGGGTGTCTCACTCGCGCCATTGCGCCTAGACGTAGCTGGACTTACGTCAAATACTGCGTGTTGCTTCGCGAATGGCGGCATGCTTGGAGCGGACATGATTCTGCTCGACCGATAGGTTCTTACACCATCTAGCGACGTGCGAAAGTCTCGTCGCCGCAACAGGGAGGAGGCCCGACAGGCAGGAACGATGACTAAGGCACGCGGATCGCAAAGGGGTAGGACTGGATAGTACAGCTACCTGCGGTGGGAGTGATAAGATAGTCACGTGATCCGGTCGAACCCGATCTCGGTAGCGAGCTCGCTCCCGACCTCTCCAACCGTGGTTCTATCGTAGTGTCGTGCCCCTCGCAACTTCGCAGATCGCGCAGCCGCATAGCCCCAAACCTAATGAGCCTCCACGATGGCGCTAGTGCGAGACGCGCTAGCATGTGCGGAGCCGAGGGACTTTGCCGCACATGTGTAGCCCTCGCTGCCGAATGGGAAGCGATAATGCAGCACCTTGCAAGAGGATATAAGGACCCCTTGTTGATCTGCTGACAGACACTCACCAACTACTCATCAGTCCCAACTCATCTTCCGAGACCAGATCGATCTCACCATCAGCAACGCCATCATGTCCAGCAACAGCACTTCGACTCCCGACCTGTCCAAGTTCAACTTCCCCGGAGGCTTCCCCGCTTCCAAGGACCTCGCACCTTCAATCGTCTTCCTGATTGCCGTATGTCTACGTCTTCTTCAACGGATTCAGCTGGGTGCTAATACGAACCGCAGTACATCATTACGGTCCCGCTCTTCGTCTGGCGGATCGCCAGGCGCGAGTCCAGGTCCAAGATCCTTATTCGGCCCGGCATTTTCCTCGCTGTACAACTTGGCGGCCTGGGCCTGCGCGCGTACATGTCCAAGGCGCACTATGGCGAGGGGGAGCTCAGTGAGTCGTCATGACTCCTCTGCATAAGATGGCGCTGATTCGGTTTAGTCGCCGAGCTAGTCCTGATCTCCGTCGGCGTGCTGTTCCTCGTCGACCCCATCCTCTCGCTCTGGGAGCGGCTCGTCCGCGAGGCTGTCCCGGCCGATGATATGCCTCGATGGGTCAAGACTCTGACCCGGTATGTCCAGGTCGCACGTTGTTTTCGAGGCAGATCCTAACCTGAACCAGAGTGCTTCGCCTCGGCTTGCTCGCTGCCATCATCACCACCATTGTCGGCTCCAGCATGATCAGCAACGCCATCTCGGACCCCAGCAAGATTTCGCAGGTCGTCCATCTGCGCAAGATCTCCTCTGCCCTTACTCTCGGTAAGCACAACCTCATCCCGCGATAGTAAACCGCTAACAAGCGCGTGCAGGTGTCATTGTCGTTGCACTGTTCGCTGTCGGCAGCACAACCGTGTCGCTCGGCTTGAACCCCCAACGAGCTGGCCTTCTCTTCGCGATCGGCATTCCCCTCCTCGTCGTCGCCGCCTACCGCCTGGCCCAGATCGCAATCACCAACGCGGACTCGGCCGTTCGAGATGCTTGGGCCTTCTGGATCCTGCAGATGCTGTTCGAGTTGTACGTCCCAGCGCTTTCGTTCCGTCGAGGCCTCCTGCTGACGAGTTCAGCATCACCTACGTCGTCATCATCTCGTTCCCAATCAACACCTTCTTCCCCGACGCGTCCGCCGATGAGCTCAGCAAGGTTGGGATGTCGCAGGCATAGACGTGAGGGGAGGTGTATACATCAATTACATGAGTTAGATGATCGACATGATTGACATGAATCGCTCAAACATACGTGAATACACTGGCGTGTACCCGTCGCAGCCCTCAGCTGTCTTCATCGCTATCACCGCCGCCTTGTCCCTCCTGCCTGGGACTTTCGGGCTGTTCTCGTTTCTGCCGCGTTGGCAGCCGCACATTCTGCTGAGCAAACACACGTGTGAGACTCGTCGTTGGAATGACTCCCGGGAACCGTTTTGCCGAGCTACACGACCCGTCAGCAAAGGTCCATCGTAGCGTCAGCGTTACTACTCAGACGTACTACACGGTGAATGGCTCGCTGAAGCAGACAGCTGAGATGCGGGCTGACGAGTCGCGGTTCTGGGCAGACATGATGCTGAATGCATGTCAGCTTTGTTCGCGGGAAAGGGCTCGCGTTGCACTACTCACTTCGCCAAGTTGCTCAGACTGAATCTTAGCCTGAACGTGCCCTCGGTACGCACGCCGAGGTCGTGTGCGAAGAAGAACATGCCCAATTTGCCGTCCTCGCCTAGCAACTTCTGGCAGCAGCAGACGTCGGCGCCGACCAGTACGCGGGAGAAGGTGGGTTCGGGTCCAGGTGGACCAGGTCCGGCTGGTTGCCCGACCAGCCCAGCGACCGACACCCTTCGTGCAGGACCGGGTAGATACTGCTGCACGGGCAGTAATGGCGGAGCCGCGGCCGGGGGATGGACTTGAAGGATAACGGGCGATGTGGACCCTCGAGGCGGCGGAAATGGGTATCCGTGTGGCGGAGCGTCAGCGGGCGAGATGGTCGACAGCGGCGAAGCGATGTAGGAAGGCGAAGAATAGGTGTCGCGGTAGAACCCGTCTGACGGTCTCCGTGCGGGGAGCTGGATCTCAGTTGGGCGGGTAAATGGCGGTGGACCGCTTCGAGTGCCCGGTCGCGCGGTGCCTGCCTGCGCTGAAGGCCAGCCGGATATCGACGACACAGAGGACGCGTGGGTGGACGAAGATCCGGATCGCGTTCCCCACGAATAATCGGTCGGAGGGCGACTCGTCTCCGTCGACCAGGAGGGTTGCCGACGATCCCGAACCTGATCTCCACCGTTGGCGGAGGTTGAGGCCGAGTCAGGTCGAGCAGGAGACCACTGGAACTGGGGATGCTCCCGTAGTGTCGGGATACGAGACGTGCTTCGCGATCCGCTTGGTTCGTCCGTCTCAGTGATGGACGCCAGTGGCGGGAGCGTGAGCGGGTGCCGAAACCCTCCAGATGGGGAACGGTAGGTTGCGTCAGGTAGCTTGCCATGAGATGTCGAGCGATAGGCCGGGGGCACACTCCCTGGTGCTGTTGTAGGGCGACTCGTATCCGTGACCGGAGGGCCGGGCCGGCCGACGCCCAGATAACTCGAGGCTCGAGACATGCCAGGGCGTTGCCAAGTGGGAACGGGCAGCGTAGCGGAGTCTCTTGAGGGGGACGCCGGGATAGGAAGGGCATCTGGCATTTGGGCCTCTTGGTCGGACAGGCGCGAGTGTGGAGATAACATGGGCGAGATTCGGACCACTTGACCTGCACCTGGACTCGTCAGCCACCGGCAAGCCTGGCCGTTGACTCGAGTGATTGCTTACCGGGCTGGAAGCCGTAGGCAGGGATGCGTTGAGGTGCTGGCCTATCAGCTGTACCAGGCCGAGGGACCGGTGCGCCGGGGTGATGCAGAGGTTGCCGAGTGAAGGGCGAAGGGGAAACTTGACGCCCGCCCGATGTTGAATGCATCACCACGTTGCGCTCTTCGTCACCGGCCTCGTTCCATAGGTCGACCTTGAGGATCATGAAGCTTGTCTCGATACGGCTGAAATTACATGAGACGCGGTCTTCAATCTTACAGGAGCAACATACTTTGGGCTAACGAGTGACCCATTCTTGTCGAAAATGAGGAGTTGAATGATCGGCGGGGGAGAGAGTGGTCGGCGATCCTGAGCGACTGCATGAGCTATGCATACAGATGCATGCGGAGAAAAGAATAAGAGTGCTCACTTTGTCACCGAAACCGCACGCACGGGCCCGCTGCGGTTGTTGAATGACGACAAGGCGATAAGTCCTGGAGGAATGAGCTCAGAACTTTGCACACAAACTCGGCGGATTGAGCCTCACCATTCCCTCGGATCATCGTCCCGAGTCATGACTCCAGAGCCCTGCTTGGGCGGTGGATACCTCTGTCTTTGCTTGGTCGAACTGACTCCATCGTCCGAAGGCGTTGACGACGGACGGGATCTTGAACGGGACGGCCCTGCTTGAGGTTGCGACTCTCTTCGTCTTTTTGAGGGACTAACAGTCGTGGCTCGAGATGACTCGCGAGGATGATGATCAAGTGATACGGGGGCGCGATCCGCCTTCACAGCCATATCCCGCGGTATCATGATCGCGACGAGCGGAAAAGTGCGGAGAAGCGGACGCGCTCAGCTTCGTCTGGTTGGGTGGACAAGATGATGACGAGCAGTGTTGGCGGCGGAATGTCGCTTGGCCTTCTGGAGGGATCGACCCACAGGTGTGGGACCGTACCGACCGGGAAGCCGGATGAGGATGCGACGCACAACAGGCCGTGTGCGCAGACGAGCGCATGGAGGCCCAGAAAGGCGGTAGCTGTCTTAGAGGTTCTGTGATGGTGATTGATGGGCGACAGAACCGGTGAGGGCCGGCTTCGCCTCGCTGATCGCGAGCGGGTTTCCGTGATGTGCGAGCTGATCCGAGTTCAGCGCGACTGATCAGGCGTGGGTCCCATGGCCTGTCCTTGTGTGTTGAGTCACAGCGTATCGTCGCACGTGAGCGGCGCATCGCCGAGGCCGAGACCATCAGGCGGCGTGGCCTCGACGCCCGAAGCGCCAAGGGGCGCCTTCAGCGCTGACGGGGATCGATCTCATGATCCCCTCCTGTGCCTTCCGCCGCACGCCCTCTTCGGACCATCCCAGGCATGTTTGGGGGCCTATAGGCTCGGAAAGTCGCGGCGCAGGGTGACGAACCGAGGTCGACTGTGCCGTCCGCGCCACTCTGGCTGAAACACGCGCCGTCCCCCTTGTCGGAGGTATTTGTCCATCACTTTGCGAACAACCGGGACAACAAGCAAGTCACTTGACATGAGAGAAAGAGAGTAAACTCTCACGCGGGCAGTGACCCATGCAAGCCGTGACTGTGAGGGCAAGGGAGGGGGGAGTGCAAGCGGGGGCCCTCGGGTCTAGACCACGTGGAATCCGCAATCTGAACCGTGCCGAAGCACTGGAATGGCCGTGCCGGAGGCGAATACCTGGCTCGTGACCCCGGGAGCGGGGTTGAGCGTCGCACCATCCTTGCCGCGGACGAGCTAGCGTATTCGGCATCGAGCGCGAAACGAGTGAGCCGAGGCCCGGGGCGAGTTCGGGGTGCGACTCGCTCCGCCACACACACACGCCGTAAAACACACACACCACGGCACATCCCCCTTGAAGTCTCTCCCCAACAGGGAAAATCACAGCCTTTCGCTCGCGATCGCACCCGAATCAAGACCCCGATGCAAGCAAGAGGAACGCAGACTCACTCGCAGGTGATGTACTGGAAGCCAGCACTGGCGGACCCCCGACCTCGCCGCTCGGACTGTGGTGGACCAGTAATCCGGCCGATGGGAAAACCCGATGCGATCGGGGCCGTGGAGCCAAAGGACCCCCTCTGACGGGCGAATCCTCACCCAAACACCCTTCCGCTTTCGCCGGTCCGCTGTTGGCAACCCGCGTCGGCCGAAATCCTCATAGGCTCGGAGCTCTTCGTTATGGGTCGAGCGACTCAGGCCGTGACCGTGACCGAGGTCGGCGACGATCGGTCTTTGTAGGCTTCGATCAGTCTCAAAGGTTCGGTACAGCCCGAGCTCTCCCGAAGAGATGCCATGAACTGTTCAAGGCGGGCGATCGAGCACGTTTCCCCGGATTCGTCTCCTGGGGTCGAGGCGACGACGGCGGCGATGTCTCCAGTGATAGGCCTGGCAGGATTCCTGGATTCGTCAGCGCCTTGAGCAAAGCGCGCACCATCCTCACAAGCAAAGAATAGCGTCTCGCGCACACACGCCAAGCCAGAACCAACACACACGCACACACAAGGAGAGTGGCGCCGAACTCCAAGCGGATATGACGCCTCGCGCGGAAGTGGGAAACGTTCTGGCGAGCAACTCGGAGCTGGCCTACAAGCGCGAGGAGTACAGGGACCGCAGCGGTGCTCGCCTTCTCTTATGAGCCGCTTGTCATGCCGCACATCGACGCCAGTCGGGACAAAGGCCACCGATCCCGTTGTACTCCGGCAGATTGGCTCGGCCGCCTCAGGCACAAGATGTATCTGTCAGGCACCTCGCCTTCGCAAAGGACCGATTGCAGTCCAGACCGGAGTCGGGCCTCGCCAGAAGAGATCGCGACCAAACCCCGACGCAAGACGTCGGAGTAAGAGGTTTCAGGGAGTACACGCGCGGGACGAGTGGAGATGGATGTTCGCCCAAGGATGGTACAGGTATTGCGAGGCACTCGCATCTTGTGTCCATCTGTCGGGCCCGTGACAACCCAAGTCGTGGAGCCAGCATTCAGGCAAGCAGGACACCAGTCGGCAGCAGTTTGGCCAATAGGCAGGTCTCGAGTGAAGATTTCGCAGCTCGGCCTGAAACGGACCGAGCTATTTCCGCCAGCCACTCACCTTGTTATGTTATCGCTGCCCCCAAGTCCGTATATTGACGAAGCGGTGCGGGCGGGAAAGTCTCGTTCGTCAGAGTCAAGGCAGAGCAACAGCAAACAAGTGCGTTCGAAATGCGAGAATGGTCGCTACCCTACATGCACACCCTGTCTAAACCCCCATGTCCGCCGTTCGGACTGTGTCAATCCGTCATGGCGCTGTCTACGGCATCCGCCGGCCCCGGTTTCTCAGCCCGCCGACGACCCTGACGCCGAGATCTGCATCCAGACGTGCGTGCATCACTGGAACGCTCGGCGGGAGGTGGTCTAAACGCCCACCACCGCGCCGCGCCCGCGGTCGCTCATGCCGCGGAATCTGCTCGTCGTCATTCAGATCGAGAGACGATGGGCCGCCTCAGGGTTGAATGCGGTCAGCGCAGAGTCACGGCTCCGACGGTCGCGGAGCTGCAGGCTGTGCTGAACGCGTTCTTAGCGGCCCATAGGACGAGCCGTCGCCAGGGAATGTTGTCTCATATCCGTAGTGGGAAGCGAAGAACGCTACGCCCCGCTCCGACCGACGGGCTTGTCGGCAGGGTACGCCGGCAAGATCGGTACTCGGGGGTTTATCGCTCAGCAGGTGTTGGGAGGAGCTCACCCCGCGCCTCCCGGTGGCGTACGGCGTGACGGCACCGCTTCAATTGAAGACGATGAGGGAGCCGCCTTATGCGCCGCCCAAGTCGGACCTGGTCCCTTGCACTAATTCAGCCATTGAATCCGTCATACAACTGCGGCGGGCAGACCCCATCTCCGTCTCCGCTCCGGGCGGCCGGCCGGTCGTTCGTTCCGCCGGTATTCTGCCACTCACGTCGATTGCTCACGGCAGCAATCGGCGCGCTCATAATGAACCCGAATCGCGATTTGGTCCGAGTTTACGATGTGCAGGAACACCGGCAGATCGACATGGTCAATCGGTTGCATGGGCTGTGTCAATCGCGCAGGGTATCCACACATGATCACACGGTTCTGGCTGATCTACAACCGTTGCCCATGCGTTGCGCGGGCCGCAAATACCAGTTCCTGGCTGCTCTAAGCGCTGGCGGGGAAACCCACGATCGTTGATTACGCCGACAACATTCACCCTAGGAGAGCCGCGTACATCGTTCAGGGTGGCACCGAAGAAACAGGCTAGGGCGGGAGGCCGGGTCAATGTCGGACTGACCCGCGTCACGGTCCCACCTGGCGGCTGGGGCTGAACAAACCTTGTCGCAGACGGATGCATGCCTCAAAATGGTCGCTGTGCGTCCTGCCGCCGGATGTTCGCGGCTTGAGCATGGAACGAGTATCACTCCGAGGGATCAGCGCACGGGATTTACGGCTGTACGGGCCAAAAGAGTCGGAGCTTGGTCGGAGCGGTGTATTGTGGCTTCTGGTCTATACAAGGATGCTCCTCACATGCTATCTATAGGGCATTCGGCGAACCCGGACGCCACTTCCGAAGATTGTGGCGCGCAGGTCCAGCGTCGTCAGCTGTCCAGTAATAACGGAGATCGGTTGGCCTCGCATCCCATCAAGAAGGCTTCGGCTCATATACCTCGTGGCTGAAGTTACCACTCGAACAATTACCCGGACGGCTCGTCGGAGCATTCTGTTACAGCCGGACTCGCTGTGCGCAGGCTCTTTCCCCAACCTACTCGCAGCCATAACGGCCCAAGGACCAACAAGCAAGGGGCTCCCTCTCCGCGACTCAAGCTATGACATCTGACTGCCGTGGGACTAGGCGTTCCGTCGAGCCTACCCACCTGCCCGACGCACAGCCAAGCATGCATTGCAAACGCCGGACTGACTCTACAGATGATGCGTTGCCAGGGCTTCGGAGACTGAAGCAGACACGTGGCGGGCAGTTTGTGCCTGCGCTAAAAGCGCGAACACCGCTCGGAACCTGACTGAGATTGATCGGGTCCCTGATCCAGTTGTTTGCTCCATCGGACCCGGATCACCGAGTGGCATGCAGTTAGATGAGCCTTTTGCAATCGATCGGGTCGTCGTGTTTGTGACCAGACCTAGGCCTTGAGTGTCATCGGTCAGCATGTACCCCAGTGCATCATGAGCCGCTCAAACTGCGGAGATCGAGCGGAGTCCAGTCCTGTCCACGAGCACTCATACAAGAATTGTTTACATTCAGGGTCACGCGGCGAGCAGCCTCGCAGCCAGTCCTTTCTTGACTTCGCAGGATGCTTCATCCGCGATCGCAGATTGCCAGTGGTCTTGACCAGATATTCACCTCGCGTTGCCGCCGCGGAAGCGTTGCCTTCTCTCACAGCCTCATCTCGCGAATCTCTACGGCCTCTACCCATCGGATGCTCAGTGCATTTTGGGGCACCCTCATCCCATGATAGCAACCGTTGTGAGCGTCCGGCCACGTATGACATCCGACGGTCTGCACGATGAGCATCCTTTATTCACGTCCGTATCCGGTGTTCTTTTTCCAGACACAAAGCTGGTATGCAGAGCTTGACTGACAACAAAGACGAGCCTCAGAGACAAACGAGGTGAGTCGCATGCAGGGCCGCGGCGCTCACCTGCCCGAAACGGCGGGACATGTGTCGTCAGCGGGACAGAACACGGGAAGCCACTCAGGGACATTTGAATCACATCCTCGGCTCTTGCGCGGTAACAGACGGGACAATTCTCGTAAACCCTCCGAATGGTGGCTGCGGGAACGGGCAGGTGGGCGCAGCCCCCCGGGCCATGCTTCATTGTCCCCCAGGCAGCAGCGCAGAGTGCATGGCACAGGCATGCATGGTTCCGTACCTCCCGACACTCAGCCTCCCACAGATCCGTCTCCGCCCCTTTAGCGCCTTGGCGTCTGGTGGAGGTGCGTATGCTCAAGGGCCTGACCAGTGACGGACGCCGGATGCAGACGAAGACGATGATCAGCTCAAGCCTTGGACTTCCCGTTGCGATGGAGGCGACACCTGACGTCGCATGACAAGGGACGAGCCAGGATGTATCGCCATGGCCCAGTCGTCGCTCAAAAGGCGAGCCGCGGTCCTACGATCATGAGGCTCTCCCCACAACGTCGCTTCACAGCTCACAACGACTGATTGATGCCTCATCCTGCCTGACAGCGTTTTCAATCGCGAGCTAGCCAACATGAGACTGTCGCCATCAGCTACTCTCTTTGTGATGGGACTTGTTGCCCAAACGGCCTTGGCGGCGCCCGTCGAGGCCTCATCGGTCATCTCGTCGCAAAACGCAGGGAAGGTGAACGCCTTCACGCAGCTGCCCGTTGGGCGGACGCAGCTGTCCCGCGCCGACATGGCCGAGCTTGGTCGTCTTGCACTGGCTGTCAAGTTCGTCGCCTGTCTAAGCGCTGCAAGCAGAGCTGGGAGCTTATGTTCTCGCAGCACCGCGTACTGCCCCCAGGACAGGCGACTGCAGCCTCACCCGATCGGAGCACCTAATGGTAGAGCACGCCGGAACGTCCGACACTCGAGCATCATCGTGTCCAGTCAGGACGAGGAGTACCGCCATGGAGGCAGCAGTGCAGTCGAAATGGAGTGTAAGTGCAACACGGGTCCAGCAGTAGATGCCAGGTGCAAATGCTGACCGTTACAGGGTACATCTCCCACACTCCGTCCAGCCAGACGCTCACTCTGGCGATGTCATCACTACCTCATCGAGACGAGCTGCAGGAGCTCCTGACGGCCACGCCGGCCTCCTCGGACGCGGACGCCCATCTCGTCCCGCTTCCGTCGTACCTATTCCCCGGATCGGTCCTTCCCGAGCGAGAGCCCAGGATCTTCCACTCGTACCTCCCAGCACTCGAGGCGCAGGGAACCACGGCGCTGCTGGCGTTGCTGGATCAGCTGGAGAACCCGCCGATGGCGACAGACAAGAGCAGCGACAACGTGCTACAGCAGTGGATCGAGCGATTGCGCAAGGGCTCTACGCCCGACGCTCAGCCGATCAAGCGTGTCGAGATCGTGGGCCACGGTCTCGGAGCTGGCATCGGTCTGCTCGCTGCGCTGGCGCTGCAGCAGGAGCTGACCGGACCGACTGCCGAGGCGTACGAGCAGGACCTACACGACATTGCCATCTCGGCAACGCTGTTCGGTCTTCCGCGAGTCGGAAACCAGGCGTTCGCCGATTGGGTCGACGAGCTCGTCTCGGACCCAACGTCCAACCTCCAGATCAACCGAGTGACGTCGTACTCGGACACGATCACCCACTTGCCGGAGAAGCACCTTGACCTCGCGCACCCGTCCATCGGCGAGATCTGGGTCGGCGCCGACCCTCGCACAGCGTACGCCTGCCGCAGTGAAGTGGACGGTACCGAGAGCGCAGAGTGCTCGGCCAGCATCCCGCTCGACAAGACCAGCTTGATCGACCACTCGGGTCCCTTCGGAGGCGTCTGGATCGGCTCCAGCTCCTGTCACTCCACGTAAAGCACAATCATCACTCTGCGGCAGACTGGGTCTGCCTGTTTGTTGTAACTCGTATCATGGATCACGAACGGGTCATCTCCGACCATATCATGCATGGATCTGCTCTGAGTATTATGAAAGCTCGCTCGTTGCCAGATCTCGTGTACAGCGACAGGGGGAGGACTGGGGTTCCGTTGACTAGTCCTGCCGAGTGTACGGGCCCCATAGGCGCTCGGCATACTGGCCGCGCCTGATACAGTCGAGCAAGTGATGCCAGTCCTCAAAGCGGAGGACATCGTCTTCGGATGACTCCATCGATACCTGAATGCATTCGGCGGTGATTTCGGGGGCGGAGAACGCCGGGCGGTACTCGACCTTGGCGATGACTCGGGCGCCCAACTTCTGCCAAAAGCATCAGTGCGGTCCTGGTACTGGAGCGGAGACCGGGCTTACGTCGAGAGCCTGGCAGATGGCGATGAAGCGCTGCTCGTAGGCAATGGCCATGATGTACGCCTCCTCCTTGGCTCCAATGATGCGCTGCGAGATGTTCTGGAATCGGAGGCGGCGCTCCTCTTCCAACATGGAACCGCTCTTGAAGAGAGTTACGCGGCACAGCTGGCCAGCGAGGGGACTCTGTCGCTGCTCGGCGTACGAGATCTCGGGGACGTTGAGCAGCCGCCAAAGCGTTCGCCGAGAGTACATGTAGAGCTTGCCGCCGTGGCTGTTGCGCACCCGGGTGCACATAAAGACGGCGAGCGCGACCTTGCTGCTCATGTCGGCGGGTCGGGAAAGGCGGGAACGGGTCGCGTATGAGTAGATGCGGACCTGGTCCGCGCAGAACCGGAGAAGCGAGATGGTTCGCGACTTGCCCTCGAACCACGACACCTTGCGGTCGTCGAAGAAGGGCATCCGGTTCCTGTTGACCCGTTTCCCGCCCGCGACACTAACGGGACGAGGGGCGGCCTCGGCCGGCTCCGAAGGAGCAGCGTCGGTCGAAGGTGCTGGCGCAGTCTGGGGCAAAGCAGCCATGGTCGTCTGAGGGGCTTCGGTCACTGGAAGCTCGACGGCCGAGTAGTGGGGGTGTCGAGAGCCGTTCTGGGAGCTCGATGGGTACATGACTCGAGGCGGCGCCAAGGCGGGATCTGTGGGACCGAAGTGGTTCGAGTGGGAGCGCTGGCTGTCTGTGAAGGGGTTTGGACTCTTGGGAGGAGGGACGGGCTTCCGGCGGGTGCTCCTGGGGTTGGGAGTCCACTGGAGATCGTAGGGGCCTGGAAGGCGGATAATGTATGATTTGGGCTCGCACTGGTTCTTGGGATCGGAATCCACGGGCGAGTCTGAGAAGCAACCAAACATGCGTGAAGAAGTAAGGATGCAGGAAGCGGAAGCCCGGTTGGATCGAATTTATCTATTCGGCGGAGACGACAGTTTTCGCTTTCACCTGGCCAGCCATCTTCCGCGGACGCGTCAACGTGCTGGTTCTGTGGCGAGCTTCATCGACGTCAACACTACTAGGAGGACCCAGTTGCCTGTGCTGACGCGTATCGAACGAAGCACATTCGATGGACCGCTGGCAAGTCAGCCACTCGACAGCGTCGCAATGGACGGTCAGATTCCAGACATTCGGAGGTTTCAGAGGAGGAAGGGTGAGGGCTGGCTGGCTGGCTGGCTATCAGCCCATGACCTCTGGGAGGACAGCTGTAGGCCAATCACTTGGCTCCTCCTGAGCGTTCGGGGAGAGTAGGCCCTCTGTGACATACGGGTGAGAGGACTGACTTGCCACGGATGAACCAGAGCCACTCCCAGGCTGAAACGCGTTTCGAGTCTATCGCTTACGGCATATCCTCTGACAATTACGGCGGCCGCGGATTGCCGAGGTTGCACTTGAATGAACATGGCCCCTTCTTGTTGGACGAGGGATCTTGAGCAGCATGAGTGGGTCAGACGAGTCAGCTCATCAGCTGAGAGTTCTGTCCTTCAACGTCTGGTGAGTCACTCGGCACAGCGCCGGACTCCGCCGCCCTTAGCATCCGCTGACATGTTATCGTCAGGGGTTTGAAGTTCCTGTCCAAAGCCCGACTTCCGCGGATACGGGCCATTGCCGAGTACCTGAGCTCGTCAAGCTACGACATCGTCTGCTTGCAGGAGATATGGATTTACAAGGAGTTTGAACTCATTCGCGATGCGGTCGCCCACATCCTGCCAAACTCGCGCTTCTTCCATACGTGAGTGCGCCTCTTCGAACAGCAGGCGTCACTCGCAGCGCGCTGACCTCCTGCAGGGGGGCATTGGGGTCCGGTCTGGCCATCTTCACTCGATTCCCGATCGTCGCAAGCCAGGCATTGCCGTTCTCGTTGTCAGGAACTCCTCAACAGCCCTTCGATGGTGACTTCTTCGTCAACAAGGCGGCCGGTATGGTCGTCATCCGGCATCCTGTCCTTGGCGAGACGGAGATCTGGAACACACATGTGAGCTAGTACAAGAAGGAACCAGTCGCCCTATCTGCTGACCAGAGTTCAGATGCACGCTGCTGGGGAGAACCCGCCCGATACGAGACAGGCTCACCGGATAGCGCAGGCGTGGCAACTGGCAAACCAGATCCGCAGTGGCGCGGCCAAAGGCCGATATGTCATTGTCGTGAGTACCGACAGAGACAATATTCGATGCTCGTCATGCTCATGAACAGACTGGCGACTTCAATTCCCAGCCGTTCTCGGTCCCCATTGCGATCATGCGGTCTCAGGGCGGACTGTCAGATTCGTTCCTCGACGCACACCCTGGTGCAAACGATATTCGCCCGCCGGTGACCCCTGAGGACGGGCTTCAGCACTTCGGGATGAGCTGTGACTCGCCATTGAACACGTGGTCGCATGGCAAGCCGATTCCAGGACACATCACCGCCCAGGGGGGCAAGCGGCTAGACTACATCTTCTACAGGCAACCAGCTCCTGCCGTCCGGCGACCGGTGTACTCAGACAGCGCGCGCTCTTCGCGTTCCGATCGTGAGGCCCACTCGCCTGAACAGGCCGCCGAAGACATCCCAATCCTAAGGTGCAGCGCCTCCGAGATCGTCCTCACAGACATCGTGCCAGGACAAAGCTACTCCTACTCGGACCACTTTGGCCTCTTCTCGACATTTGTCGTCGACCAGCCTGGCTCGAACGCCGCCCCCGACCGGACGAGAGACGCCGATATCCGCTCATCTTCGACGGAAGACGGCGATCGGTCGTCCTACCAACGGCTCATCTCCCCTATCGGCTCTCAGCCTGCTGGCAAAGCGGACGTGGCTGCCGGAAGCACGGCCAGCCTTTCGTACGCGCCTTCAGCCTCAGCGAGTACACGACGACCCGACTCATCACGCCTCGACACGCCTGAGGTCATCAGATCTGCAGTTGCGACACTCAACGCATACACCGCTCTGTCCCGCAGAACTGCCAAGCTGCATCTTCGGATATGCGCAGGATCACTCGTCCTCCTCGTCGCACTTGCTGTTGGCTCGGCGTGGCAACCGAAGTCATATATCCAGCCAATCTTCACCGTCGTCGCAGGTGCGATCGGCGCCGTGGCCGCGACCACGCTGTACTTCGGTTTCCTCTGGGGTCGCTGGGAAGAAGGACTGCTCTTGGAGACGCTGGAGCAGATGGATATCGAGCTCAAGACGCTCATCTCAGATTCTCAATCGCAATAGACGCCTGCATCGAAGCCCCCATCATGTATCTCTAGTAGTCATCCATGCACCGCCTGGCAGGCGTGCAGATACGGGACCGGTACGGGCCGATTAACGGAGGGTACGAAATAACGATGGCACCGGGTAGCACCGTGCGGTGACCGCACCGTCGAGTTCCACAAGTGTAGCACTTCCTGGCGAGACTATACCTCTATAGCACAACGCTCTAGGCAAGATGTCACGCTCAGGAGCGCTTTCGGACAATGAGATCCAGACCGAGATGAACAAGATGGTAAGCTGCTGCATTGCCGCGATCTTTCCCGACCAACACCGGTGCCCTTGGTCGCATTCTGCGTGCCTGCCGACCGGTGTGGAACTCGAGGTTCGGCGAGCAGCGGCTGACGTGTGTACAGGTAGCGTTCATCTCGCAGGAGGCAAGAGAGAAGGCGCGGGAGATCCAGGTCAAGGCCGACGAGGAATTCGCCATCGAGAAGGTGGGTTGCTCGTGTCTCCGATCACGTCGGACCCGTCATCGCCTTCGACAAAGGAGGCCCCCGACCGCTCGTCTAATTAGGCGCCAACAGGACTGACGCTTCGCAGGCAAAGATTGTCCGACAAGAGTCGCTCGCCATCGATGCCCAGTACGAGAAGAAGCGCAAGCAGGCCGAGGTCGGATGGAAGATGTGAGCCTGTTGCGTGCACGGACTGCAGATGGAGATCTGGTCTGACGCTACCGCGCAGTTCGCAGTCGACGGCTTTGAACACGTCCCGAATCTCAGTGCTTCGATCACGCAACGACCACTTGGAAGGCCTGTTTGAGGATGCCGGCAAGAAGGTCAAGGAGTTGAGCTCGGGCAAGGAGTACGACTCTGCGATCGAGAACCTCGTCCTCGAGGTGAGACCTGTTGCCAGAGATTTTCTGGCCCGGCGCTGATCTTCCGGAAGGTACTGCTGATGCTGCTCGCGCCGGAGATCACGCTGGCGCACCGGCCGAAGGACAAGGACCTGGTGAAGAAGGCGACGGGCGCCGCGCAGAAGCGGTACAAGGAGATGTCGGGACGGGACTGCAAGGTCGAATTCGACGCCAGTCTGCCGGACGACAGCGCCGGTGGTGTCGTCGGTAGCAGCATGGGAGGCAGGATCAAGGTCGACAACACGCTCGACGAGCGGGTCAAGATCTTGGAACAGAAGGTGAGCCAAGCTGTTCCGCATTGGCGGCGCGTTCGGTCAACGCTGATTGCCAGATGCTGCCTGAGCTGCGGCACGACCTGTTCGGCGCTAACGAGAACCGCAAATTCTACACTGTGAGTCGATATCCGATGCTGCCGGGATAGCTGGAGCTGACATGACGTAGTGAGCACATAGACTGTACTGTACTTTATCTGCGAACCTGGCGACATGCACAGATACCCCTGCCCTCGCTTGTGGGAAGAGTGGCTCAGGTGTCAAGGGATGGTTGAAGGACCTGCGAGGCTTCGGCGTGCTTCGAGAGGTTGAACTCCCGCTCGAGACGCCTGCGGAAGGTGTGCCACCTGGCATCGCTCCTCGAAGACTGACATTGATCCTCTCGCATTCGCCCATGGAGGACATGCTGAACTGGAGGTGCGCCCACCATCGGAGGGAGATAACCGTCGACCGATCCGCGGTTATCAGTCTCAAGAATAGTTCCGAGTCTTGATCGGGCGCAATCCGTTGACGGAAACGACGACCTTTCATCTTGAAGACCGGCGCCGTGCAGAGCACCACGGCCACATCGTCTCAAACTTGCAAGAAGTCTGCATCCTTTGAGCTGACCGTTTCCTTCGCTTGCCAGCGGGGATTGAAGAAGCCTAGTCCTCGTTGGTCGCATCCCGTCGCGACGGAGACCTTCGGCGGGCAACTCCCAAGGCAGATCTCATAAACGACGGACTACCTGTACGACCTCTCCTTTCGGGCGGAGTCCGTGCGAGAGATGTACAATGGACTAACATGTGTTACTCAGACGGTCCTCTGTAGTGCTCGAGCTCAGCCCTCTCCACCTGACGCCACCCGTCATTCTCACGTACAGTATAAAGCCCGACTCGGCGCGAGCAACCTTGCTCACTTCAACTATTACCCTTGCCACAATTAACGCGCTTCTCTCTGACAATCGAGGTCCAAAAAAAAAAAAAAATATGTCGCCGCGGTCCAATGACAGTACAGCCCAGCATTCGTTAACAGTCAACACGCTCCCACCTATAGTAGAGGAATCGGAAGAATCTGACTCACGAGGCCGAGGCCGAGTGTCACACGGCAGTACAAGGCGTCACCGAGCCTCATCGAGTCAGCGGTCCGGTCCTTTGCAGACCCAATCAGTCAGTCCAGACCACCAGCGGCGGCTGTGGCGGTCTGGGACGATATGTATGAGTCCGCAAAGCATTGTAGGTCCTCTCATTCTCGCTACCGATCGAGGCCCGTCCTGACTGCCAAAATCAGGTTGGCACCGGCTTAAAACCTGATTCCGAAAGTGCGTGGAGCGGATCGGACTCATCCTGTGACGAGGAGGCTACCCCGGTGGCTACATCTGCGGGATTATGGTCAGGGAGAACCGGCAATTCTAGTGCTGATAGCGTCCTCAAGAGGACGCGATGCACCGTGCCGGAGACAAACTCTGGCTTGACCGAGAAAGATGGCGGTGCGTGCCCTTCGGATACCACGGACATCGAGGACGCCCCACAAGACTCAAGCAGCGACGGCGAGACGGATCAGCAATCGTCGGCGTCGTGGTCTATCAGGGGTCGCTGGTCCGAGGCGGCGACAGGACCGGCGGTCGCAGTGACTACAGCGGGCGGCCATGCAGGAGCTGTCATGAGTGCAGAGGAAGAGAAGGCTCTTCAGGAAGTTGCAGCCTGTCTGGCCAAAGTCGCAAGAGGCGAAGAAGACCTTGACGTCCAGCCTTCAGGCGGAGCCCATCAGTTTAAGCGGTAGGCGGCCGGCGAAGTCCAGCATCACCATTACAGTAGTGTAAGGAATGCCGTATGTCCTCGGCTTCTGCTCTGCGAGCTCATTCGCATGCAGTATACGAGCCGTCCCAGGGCTGTCGTTCATGATTGAGAGGTATTCGGTCGAGCTGGATGACACCTTGCAGGAAAGGCGTACTGTAGCGGTGTCGTATGTACCGTGCAGTAAATGATGCTGTACTGTCGCTCAAGATGTTGTGCTGGTCGAAGGGGGCGGTGCCGAGGCTAGCAATCTATCTGGAGGCTCCCGCGCGCTAGACGTTGCGCAGACTCGCCCTTTGTGAAAGCACATGCAAATGGCCGTAGTCCAGTCGCCCCTTTCACACGCTCTCCGTTCTTGGGGACAAATTTGCGTTATGCAGCGCCGATTCTGGGGCACCATCGACGGGCTACGCTGCACTGCATTGGCTGTGAAAGGTGAGCTGCGTTCAGCCTTCTATCCAAGGAAGCGAAAGACTCGGCCACATCGGGCCCGAGCGCGCCGGGTTCTCGGCCATTCTCGGTGGAGCCAGTGGCGCTCTTTTCAAGTTGTCCGCGGGAGTGCGTTTGAAGAAGACAGAGAAGGAAAGTTCATCGTCAAAGGTGATCCAGCACCAACCATGGCCAAGGCTGTCGCGATGCGCTCTCTTTTCATAGCTAGCCGCACGATCCGAGTCATGTTCCGGGAACACCCTATCAGCTCAAGAGCCTGTAGATGCTTATAGGCTGCCACTCAGTAGGATGGCGACTTCTCCTTCACCCCACATCACAAGCCCCAACCCCTCTCGCCACAACACGTTGTCATGGACCGCTCTTCTATCATAGCCGCAGCCTCGACCGACGGATCCCAGAACTCAGCAAGCAACCACTCTACATGTAGTGACCGTGATGGTGACTGGGACTTCTACACCATCGATCACAAGGTGAGTAAAGCCTGACTGACAGTGTACATACGTGATGCAGTCAAGTTGACGCGTTCCGTAGTGGTGTGACTGGTTCTGTCTCTACACTAAGCCGCTCAGCGAGGTCGGTCCTCTCACAGGCTGGACCACTTCCAGTCTTCCTGTGCTCAGAAGAGTCGACGACACGCTCGAGCTGCCGACTGCGGAGAGCTTGCTGGACGTCTGGAGCAAGCCACTGCCCGACCCACCGTCGGCGAAGGCCGGCCTGAGCAACTCGTCCAACCAGGTCTTCATCTTTCACGACTTCGACGAGGGAGTCTGCTCCCAAAGCCGCTCGGAGCCGGGGCCCGGTGTCTCGAGGTCTAACAGTACCGCTCTTGACAGGTTTGAGGGAAGCACCTCTTTTGGTTCACGCCCCGCACTATGACGGACCGAGGCTGACTGAAATCACGGGCGTCGTCCATCCGCGCGTTCAGAACCGGTCAAATCGGGTTATGCGTGTACATATCGTGGCGACGTTGTACTAAACGGTGATTGCTGAACCGCCGGGACATGGATGCTGTACAGTATAACCTGCGACCTATCCATACCAATGCTATACTTGTGGAGTGAGAGTTCGAGCTCCAATACACCCTTGAGATCGCAAACACGCGCATCCCGCATCGGCCGTAGGGTGACGCTGGCTGGGAGCCGGGAGAAGGGATCTCATCTGACAGCAGAGGCGCCATCGAAAAAGGATCGCACACCCGATGGGAAGACTCCAGAAGCAGCGTCTCAGCGGCGTCATGGGCTTCTGGGACTCGAATTGCAGGCGACCACATCGCTAAGGCGGGGCTGTCACAATCGTTCCGGGTCTGACCTCACCGCCCCCGGCTGTTGACCCACGAGGAGCAGCGCCAAGCGAGCTTTCCTTTCTCTGACTCTGACATCCTGCACCTCGCCCGAGATTGGCGGAGCGGAGACTCGGCGGCCGTCAGTCTGGCGGGGAACATGCGCAGGGCGAAAGACCCGAGAAAAGCGGACCATCCCTTGTTCTCGTTCAAGCGGCCCTGCTTCTTGGCCCGTTGAGGATTATCGCGTGCTCGACCAGCCCTTTCAGGTGCTCGGCGGATAGCTCGTAGGGGTTCAAAAGACGTCCACAGGGGTCGCCGAACCCCGACGCGGGACGACCTTTCACTAAGGCCCGTCTACGCATGAACCTTTCAGCCAGCCTGTGTCGCATGATAAAGCGGACTTTCAGGAGCCTCAGAGGGCTGCGGGGGTCACGTCTGCCACTCATGAGATCCTCAACCCTCTGGGGACGTGGGCAGCGCATATATATGGGTCGATCCCTACTCGTGGTGGCTACAGTACTCGCCGCTTCTTCGAAAAAGGGGCTTCTAGTGCAACATGTCTCGATTCTCACCAGCGAATGGTTCGGCCACAACCAGTGGAGCGCAGTCGACCCTCCATAGCATGGGTACCGAACATCCTCGTCCGCCCTCTGCCGTGAGCTGCCGGTGGCGAATACACACCGGTTCCAAAGACTAACGTGTTTTCAGGTCTCTAGGGCTTCTTCTGAAGTACTGGGTAACCAAGCTTCTCACGCCCGCCGGGATGCTCTATCCCTCCTAAAAGACCCGGTAGGCCCCGGCGGAACCTCGTGCGAGGGCACCACCCAGTCAGTCTGGAACAATGATAGCAAGACGACTGCCGAAGAGGAGCACGAGCGTCAGAATAGCAGCAGCGGCACTTCGATCGTCATGGGGCTCGACCTCGCCGAAGCCTATGATGAGGGGTTCGTAAGAAAAAGTGTCATGCTCGAGCAAGTGAGACCTCTTCGGCTCACCACAGCCACACAGCAGACTGACCGAGCAGTTCGGGGCGCCGCCGGGGAGCCCACCGGGACCAGCGTACGCTGTGTCAAAGAGGGAGCGTCCTCCGGCCGACCCACCCAGTGAGCCAGGTTATGAAGCTGGAGCCGAAACAACGGGTGGAGACCTCAACGCGGGGTCTAGAAGGTCCACATATGAGCCTGCCAATGATCTGTCGGCCTACTCAATGGCCGAGGAGGGCCGCGCCACTGTGACCACCACGGGGGAGACCGGGGATAGTACAGCTGTCCCCGCATCAATCGCGAGCCCCAGAGACGAACCAACTCTCCTGATCTTCCCACAGACTCGCGACCCTCCCCGGGTCATTCTTCCATCTTTCAGATCATGGTGCACCCCTGTCACGGTCTTAGATTCGAATGGAAACGTTATCAGGACCTCCAACCAGCCTCTTCAGGGATCTCGTACCAACCACAGCCGCAAGTCATCCGTCATTCGCTTCTTGTGTCCCTGTACGAGTGATCAGGATCACGACTCGTGAGAGGTAGCCGCCCAGCCCTTACAGGGTGACGATGTTGTGACTTTCAGCATCCTGCCGGGCCTACTCGAAGGAAAGGGATGCGCGATGTTTGGACGGACCGCACTCGGAGCATTTCTCTACTTCAATTGCTGTTCATAAACTTGTTTATATAGACTGATCTGTGGAGATGCATGTTTTTCCATGTGATTGCCAGACAAGCGACACTGAAGTTTACCGAGGACCGGCATTCAAGCATTGATTATCGGCTCGTCCACAGAGTGTGCTGCAGAAGAGTGAGAGTCCGGGTGCATGGGTGCACATTGAGCAGGAAGATCCGGCTCCTCTGCTTCCAGCCCTGAGGTCCTTGTATCACCTCAGAGTTTATCACCTCAGAGTTCAAACACAGTACAACGGATCGCAAGGCAGACTGAAACTAGAGAGGCGGACCACGCCATGCATTGTCTCCGGAGAGCGGTATGTAGCGGGGGCTCATCAATGGATACTGCACGCTCGCCGGAATCGACATCCTTACTCAGATGCTCCCGGATGAGGTTTACGCATTGGTAGAAGCCGCTGGGACAGCAGCGGCGGCAGCAGCGGCGGCGGCTTGCGGCGCGCGCTGGCCGTTCTGCGCCTGTCGAGCGGCACCGCCTCGTCCACCTCGCTGACCGTTGGACGGGCCGTTACCGGTCCTGGGAGGTCTCTGCGACGCCTGGGCCGAACCGGTCTCCGTCACGCCAGGAGCAGCGCCCTGCGCGGGTCGAGGGCCCCGGTTGGAAGCTGAAGCAATGTCAACGAGCATTCTCAAGCATTCCCGCGAGGTGAACTTACAGCCTCGGTTGGCACCTCCGGGTCCTCCACGTCCAGCACCTCGCGCGCCTCGGTCTCCACCGGCGCCGCCTCGAGCACCGCCTCGTCCGCCACGGGCGCCGTTCTGGCCCTGCTGATGCGAGGGCGCCCTGTTCCGGACCTTCATCTCAAAGCCGTCCTCGTCAACCATCGTCCTGGGCAGGTTCTTCGGCTGCGCCTGCTGAGGCTGTCGGGGCTTTCGCGGACCGCTGCCGCCGGCCTTCTGGCCGGGCTGCGGGGTCGACACTTGGCCGGACATGATTGCGGTGGCGGTAGGCTGCGCGCCGGAAACGGGGCCGTCGGTGGCCGATGTCTCCTGTGCGCTGGTAGACATCTGGGCGTCGGAGGGCTGAGTGATCGCCAGGTCTCCGGTCTCGACGGGCTGAGCAAGCTCGATCGCGGCGGCGTCGCCCTGAAGCTGCTCCTCAGCGGGGACAGTCTGCGAAATGTGGTGCTCGTCCTCGTCTTCAGCCCAGTTGAAGTCCTCAGCAGCGGCAGCGGCTGGCGCAGCAGCAACAGGAGCGGTCTCAAAGTCAAGAGGGGGTTGCTGGCCAGACGTCTGGTCAAGGTCAGCTTCAAAGATCGGCGAAATGGTAGTGTCCAAGGCATGAACTGCTTACCTGGTGCGGCTCCATGGGAGGAACGATCTCGAAGCTGTGCTCGGTGTCAAGCTCGGGCTGAGTCCGCGCGTTCACCTCGTCCTGCTGCAGGAAGTTGATGACGCCGCCAGCTCCCGGCGCTGGGGCAGATCCCTCAGCAGGGACGGGTTGCTCCTCAGCGCTGTCGAGACTCGAGGGCGCGATGACCTCAGTAGGGGCGGCAGCATCGGCGCTGTCCTGAGTCAAAGGGGCATCCGGCTCTGCTAGAGGGGCGGACTCGGAGACCAGAACAAGGAGGTGATGGACGTGGTCGTCTGCCCTCGTCAGTCACCGCGTCGCAACAAAAAACTTAGACCAGTTCTGACTTACTCTCCTCGTCGTCTCCTGTATGTCCACGAGCAAGGCTCTCGAGGACCGCAGCACCAGCCTCGCCTCCTGCCCTCAGGTCTTCCCACATCCTGCCGACCCGGAGAATATCAGTCGCCTGGACCTGGTCCTCCATGTTCGAAGGCAGCTGGATCCGGCCAAATGTCAGGTTGGCGTGGTCGGAAGGTCGAGCGGGGTGGAGAAGGCCGTAGAGGCGGAGGAAACGGCTGAGAGGGTTGGCAAGGGCAGTCTGTGCGGCAGTTAGTCACAGCGCCATGCCCTCAATCTCGAGGCTCGACTCACGGCTGACGCGGATGAAGAGGTGGCGGCACTGGATATCTGGGTGGACTGGTTCTTCTGAAGGTCTCGGACCTTGGCGGCTTCGTTCAGCTCGGCGACCTACCATCGTGTCAGCCACTGGTCTCGATGTGATGACGCCGGACCACGGCACGTACCTCAACAGGACCGCCGGGCTTGATCAGCTCCTGCAGCTCGTTGTACACGGCCTCGAGGGCCGGCAGCGTCGCAATCGCAGCCTTCTGGTCGGCATTGAGAGTTTTGGTGGACGCGGCATACCCCTTGAACCGTTGCTGTTTCCATGAGCACCATACCTCGCTGGCAGTCGGAGGTGGGGACGGGGAGAGGCTTACGATCTTCTTCGCCAGCTGACGAGCTCGCTTAGAGATGACCTCTTCGACGGGACCCTTGATGCGGTCGGCAGAGTCGCCGCCAGCAACAGAGGCAGGTGCAGCCGGAGAAGCAGCTGCAGTGGTGTCCGCAACGGGAGCACTGGTCTGCGCTGGTGTAGCGGCATCCGAGGGACCAGAGACGGCGGGCTCGGTGCTGTGTTCCGCCGCCTTTGCGCCGCCCTTCTTTCGAGACTTTGGTTTGAGTGCGTCAAGGACCATGCTGTCTTGTGCGAAGTGTGAGTGATTCTTCTTTTTTATGCTAAGCGAAGAGGAAGATGGACTTGTGTCGTGTGCTAGGGGTGTCCTGATCCTGATCAGTGACGAGGTGAGGTGGTGACCCCGCACTTTCGTCTCGTTACCCCGCATTCCAATTGACAGCTTATTTGGTGCCGCCTAATCTCATCGTTTCCATGACTTTCTGAGTCTGGCAATTAGCTATCATCACAAGCAGACATGTCCTTCCAGCTCCCACCAGGATTCACGCAGACCGCCGGACCATCCGGAGGAGGGTCTCAGGGAGTTGCAGGGCAAAACGGAGGCGGGAATGACCCTAGTGAGCAGGAACGGGCGGCCGCAGAGGAGCGGATGAGGCAGCAGGAGGAGATGAAGCGGGGTATGATCAAGTCGATGCTTGAGCCCGCAGCAAGAGAGCGATGTGAGTCTGGCGGGACTCATGGCCTTCGCTATATCGGCCTCCGGTTCTGATAATCCGAGCGGTCATGTCGCTCGCTGGATGCTGACGCACATAGTATCCCGCATCGCGCTCACTCGAGCTCAGCTCGCTGCGCAAGTGGAGGACCTTCTAGTGCGAATGGCGCAGCAGGGTCAAATACGTGGTCAAGTCACGGACGAGGCGCTCAAGGGCCTTCTCGAGCAGGTATGTATCTCCTTGGCTCGGTCGTCAAGTGCGTCACAAGGCTCACCCTCGGTCCCAGGTTTCGAGCGCTGCTCAGCCCAAGGCCGCGGCAGCACCGCAGTCTGCACGCACAAAGACACTCGGAGGCGGTATCACCGTGAGTAAGAGATTCTGCGTGTAGGCGCTGGGCTCATGGCTGCAGATTCAACGGAAACGAGACGACTCAGACTCGGACGAGTACGACCTGTAGCGGAGAGGAGTCCAGCTGGAAGCTCATAGGCTGGGGCGAGAGAGCACAGCGGAGATCTGATATATGCATGCTTCCACTACCCTCTCGCCCAGACAGAAATGAATCGGTCGGTTCGTCAAAGGAAGGGGACAACAACAAGATGGATTGTTCGAACAAGTCAAGCGCCTCCCCCGGCGGAAATGTTGACCGGAGATTGCGCTGCATATGCTCTATCTCTCTACGCCGCCGTCGAAGTGCCCATGATGGTGTCGAGCGCTTAGACGGTGACGGTCCAGACTCGGACGAGGTTGTCGGTGAAGCCACCGAAGAGGGTCTGGCCGTCGGCGGACCAGGCGAGCGAGGTGCACTCGGGGGTCTTGGCCTCCTTCTCGTCGGGTCGGAGCTCCGAGGTGGGTCGGAGGTCGTCGACGATCGACTTGGACTCGAGGTCGAAGATCTTGATGCCCGACGAGGTGGCGGCGCAGAGCCAGTACCTGTTGGGGCTGAAGACGAGCGAGTTGACAACGTCGCCGGCCTCGAGCGAGTACAGGTGCTTGCCCTCGTTCAGGTCCCAGAGCATGGTGATGCCGTCCTTGCCGCCCGACGCAGCGAGCGAGCCGTCGGGCGAGACAGCCAGGGTGTTGATGTAGCCGGTGTGGCCGTGGTGGTTCGTCTTGAGCTTGCAGTCGGTGAGGTTCCAGACCTGTCAACGGCGTCAGCCCAAGCTCTGCGCGTGCTTGCGGTCGCAGACGCCATCAGGAGGAGTGGGGATCAGAGATCTTGGTGGAAAGGTGGTCTCATCGGCAGAGCCTCTGAAGTAGCAAATATAATAGATCGCATCATGTCGGAAGGGAGGGGTTGATGGCGCCTGCGAACCGGGAAGACTCACCTTGACGAGCTTGTCCCAGCCGGACGAGACGATGACGGGGTTGGCGGGGTTAGGCGAGAATCGGACGCACGAGACCCTGCAAATTCAGCACGATACAGTTGTTCCGCGAACAGACAGGACATACCACTCCGAGTGGCCGTCGTCGGTGATGTTGTACTTGCACTCGCCGAGGGTGTTCCAGAGCTTGATGGTCCTGTCTCGCGAGCCGGAGACGATCTGTCGGTTGTCGGCCGAGAACGAGACCGAGAGGACGTCGGCGGTGTGGCCGACAAACTTCTTGGTGGTCAGGCCGGTGTTGAGGTCCCACAGTCGGAGGGTCTTGTCCCACGACGAGGTCAGGGCGAACTGGCCGTCCGACGAGATGACAACGTCCGAGACGAAGTGGTTGTGGCCGTGCAGGATCTGCTTGGGGAAGCCGAACGACGAGTCGTCCCGGGTGAGCTGCCAGACAATGGCGGTCTTGTCTGCGAGAGTCAGCCATGTCCCCTGGCGGCACGGTATGCCCCTGTCGCCATTTGCTCCTCCTCCTTCGAAACCTGACAACACATGCCGCCATCTCCGTTTCATGGCGCCCCCCGGTCATCCTTGTCGATCCTTCTTTCCCGCGCCTCCAGATCTACTTGACGGCCGCACCAAGACTCACCCCGCGAAGCGGTCAGGATCATGTCCGGGTTCTCCGAGCTGGTAGCGATGGCGGTGACCCAGCCGGCGTGGCCGGCGAGGGTGCCCTTGTACATGAGAGGGTCGGACATTTTTGTTTTTTTTGGTGGTATTTAAGATGGACTATCAGCAACCGTGAAGGACGAGTTGGATGTCGAGGATGGTCTCGTTGGCGGAGTGTCCCTGGCACAGCGTGGAGGAGGAGCGAGCGAAATTGCGGTAACCCATTTGGACGATTTCGCCACTTCAACTATAACGCCGAAAAAAAATGGATGAAGGGGTTTGAGATAACTCCGCCACAAGTCTCCCACGGTATGAATGGCCTTTCCCGCGGGCCGAGGAACGGATAGGCGTGATGACGCCATGTTCCTCCGATGGCCAGCCCGATATCTCGTCCATGCCGAGCCCGAGGGGACGAGGGCCATCGTAGACAGACAGACCTCGGGGGACTCTGCAGTCAAGTCCTCGGTCTGCTCAGGTCTGCCAGACAGTACAAAAGGGAGCCGGACGGGCAGTTGAGAACGTCGTGCGCTTTTGACTTACCTCTCCATTCCACCGCCGAAGAAGATGTCCTTCCTCGGCTTGCACGCTGCGTCCGCCTCCCGTCTGGCGGGAGTCATTGGATTCACGTGGGTGATCTTGTACACACGGGAGATTCATCACAACTTACACTTGCAGGTATGCTTTCCAGGCAGCATGGGCGGCGTACTCGATCCCTGCCCAGACTGACAGGTTCTACGACTTTGCGGGCTCGCTTGGCTTCATTTCCGGCACCCTGCTCTCTCTCGTCAGTCTGAAAGCCACCGTGTGCCCTGGTTGGAGTCTGATGGGTTCAGTACTACCCCTCGGTCAAGTCGCTGGTGACTCGCGGGCCTCGGATCCCGTTCGAGCCTAACCTGCTCAAAGCACACCACCCTCGTCAGCTCATCATTTCGGCCATGATGCTTCTTTGGGCCGGTCGTCTCGGATCTTTCCTCTTCCAGGCGAGTCGGAAAGGTCATCTATTATTTGACACTTGTTGACCCGTCTCAGCGCGTTCTCAAGGCCGGCAAGGACAGCCGATTCGACGAGATCAAGAAGGACACAACCAAGTTTTCGGTCGCATGGTACGTTCTTCTGAAATGGGCAGACTTCGTGAGCTGATAGTCCAGGTTCGGACAAGCAACGTGGATCACCCTGGTGTCCCTCCCTGTCTTCCTCGTCAACTCGATTCCTCGCGCTGCTCACCCCGCTCTCGGCCTGCGTGATCTCCTGGCTCTTGGCATCTGGGCTGGTGGCTTCGGTCTCGAGATCCTTGCTGATCGTGGTGGGTACTGGAGCTAGTGTGATATGCTCGGCTATTCCCGCTGACTTGAACAGAAAAGTCGGCATGGAGGCAGGCCAAGAACGACAAGCAGCACGACGATAAGTTCATCACCTCGGGTCTCTGGGGCGTCTCCCGCCATCCCAAGTAGGTCGAATATCTCACCATCCAAGACAGGAATATACACTCACAAAGGCAGCTACCTCGGCGAGATCATTCTCCAGGTTGGCCCTCCGCTCATGGCGCTGTCATCTCTGCCTCCCTCGCCGTACAAGAACATTGTCTGGATCTCCCCCATCTTCACCTACTGTCTGCTTCGATACGCCTCTGGTGTGCCCCCGCTAGAGAAGAGCGCCGAGAAGAAGTGGGGCGAGTCGGCAGAATGGAAGAAGTACCGAGACAATGTCGGCGTTTTGTTCCCTGGCATCGGCAAGGGCAAGGCATGAGATATAATATATGCATACGATGCACAACAGGCAATGATGCTTTTATGTAGTGGAATACTGCTCTAGCCTAGCCGACCGTCCTTTGCTGTCCCATCGGCATGATAGCCACTATCAAGTGCCACCTGTCCTGCTCAATCGACGAGTTTAAACGAAAACAAGGTCCACCGTTCTTGGATACTCCTTCGTCACCATGGCATCGCCCAATACGGCCTTAAGCGGTTTTCTCGACGGATCCAGCTTCTACTCGGTTCCAGATGCGCTCGCCAGCAATGGCGCGTCAAGCATGCAAGCCGTTCCGCAGGCCCAGCAAGCCGGCCAGACAGCCCCGCTCAATATCCCTTCCTACCTGCAACCCGGCTCAATACTCAACCCCACGGACCCGGCGCTGAACACCCTTTCTGGCGCTCAGATCGCCTCAATGGTCAACGCTGCCAACAGCGCGGCGCCCGTCGCGTCTCCGTCCGCGTACCTCAATTTCCCAACGGCGGGCAACACGCCTACATATTCTCAATTGGCCGGTCTGGCGATCAACCCCGCCGACAACGCGATGAACAGCCCGCTGGGCACCTCGACCCTGGCCGGTCTGGCGGGACACAAGGCCATCTCGGTCACTGCCGGATCCGTCATGGGCGGGAATAACGAGACGGAAGTCTCGCTGGACGACGTGCTCAGGGCGCTGGACAACATGAAGGTGCTCGTAGGGCGCATGGAGCAGCTTCTCGCAGATCAGGCAAAGGCTCAGGCCGCCGTCTTCGATTCTGCTCAGTCGCAAAGAGGCTCTTCGGCACTCGTGGGACTGCAGACCGAATGTGAGCTCTTCCATCACTCTGATAATCATCGATTGAAGGCTGATTCGGTAGACGTCTCGCTCCTCGCCGCGCTGCAATCTCTGGCGTCGTCACATCTCGTTGGCGCACTTCCTGTCCCTCTAGCCTCCGCGCGCTCCCCAACTCCTGAAGATGCTGCGGGTGCCGAAGCCAGCGCGGGAGTGACGATGGCGGACTTGACGACCTGGGCAGAGGAACGCGCCGGACTCGAGTTCTCTAGAAAGGAGGCCGTTCGCTCAGCAAGCAAGGCCGTGCTGGACGTGCTTCGCAAGCACCGGTGATCTGCCTCGCCACTGCTACACAGCTCAAAACACTCCAACGGGATCGCCGCTGCGTCAGGGTGGTGTATAGCCTCCGGCAGCCCCGCGCCAAGTGTCTCGAGCCATGCCAGGGCTTCGCCGACCACAACGTAGGCAGCAACTTTGCTGTTCTCTACCCTCGTCAAGTCATGCCTCGTCCTCATCTTCGAGTACGACCCATCTGCCCCGCCGCCCAAGCATCATACTTGCGCCGAGCTCGGGCTGAGGCTCCGCGGAAGAAGGCATCACCGCGGCACTCGACGGATTCGAGCAAGAAATCCAGCCATAGCATTCAGGGTACTGCAAGAGCATAATGCAAACGTCCAATCAGGGGCAGCGTCGCCTGCAAGCCCTCTCGTCGCCGCGATGTATTCAAGTGCAACGAGGACCGCGACAAGTCTGGCTACCTGTATCGCGGAGGACCCTTATGGACATCTCAACTCCCTTCTTCCCTGGCGAGACTCGTCTCGATCGGCATGTCTCTGACGCTCCGGTCGGCCTCATCGAGCAGCGCCATGCTGGTGACGACCGCCGCACTGAATCCCTTCGCGAAATCGGCACCCGATGCACTGACGGCTGGCATCTCTCACCGCTGCTCTGTGAGCCTGGTTGCCGCCGCGTATACCTCGGAGTTGATGGCATGCAACTTTGAGAGCTTGTCCACTAGAACATCCGTCGAGCGCACTTTCGACGCCACCCTGGACAGTTCTTCCAGTCCGGCTCGCCATATTGTCACCTTGGAAGGCCATTCGGCTTTCAACTGCTCAAACCCGACACTTGGTGCCGACTTGGGCAGGGTCGGGTCCCACGAGAGGCTAGACGTGACGTTCTGCACGCTATAGTCATCGAAAGCAGACCCTACGGGCATCAAGGACATCACGTCGGTGATGTGTGTGTCAAGGCGAAGATCGACGAGCAGTCGGGAATCAAGACAAGGACAAAGACTTGTTCAGCGTCACTGTCAGGGAAGCCTGACCGCTTGCCCCGTCCCGACAAAAGAGCAGCCTTTCAAGCCTAGTCCCTTGTCTCGTGAACGGTCTGCCGCCCACACAGCCACAATCAGGAATCAAAGGGAACAACGAAGAGGCCAATGCAAGGGCCGCCTCTTCGCGCGGTGATCAGGACGACGGCGAGCTGTCACGCATTCCATTGGTCTCAGAGAAGCGCTCGGAGCAAAAATCAGTTAGAACATACTGGCAAGCGGCACCTCAGGGTCTTCTGGAAGGCGGACACCGGATTATGAGAGGTTACGAGTATGTATGCACAACCCCGACCCGATACCCCCTACCGTTTGCGGTCACTCAGCATGCTCCGGCGCAGTCTGTGGTACCTCGACGCCGACAGCACGAACGGTCCCCTCGAGCCATCGTTGAGTGGACTCGACGGCCGTCAAAAAGCCAGCATCAAGCTTGACCCCGGAGACGACTGTCTGCGGCATGCTGATGCGGCGAGTTGTCAGCGCCTGTGCGGCGGTGTGCGCTTCGGATTCAATGGTGCGCAGAGTGGACATCCTGGGAAGCAAGTCGTCGAACGTCTTGATCTTGAGGTGTTCCTTAGAGAGATCATCGAGAGTTCTGCGCCACTCCGCCACCTTGCCCGGCCACTCGGAGATGGTGGTAGTACCCTTGGACGTCTTAGGAACGATAGTGTCCCAGGACGCGCCAAGGGCGAGACGCTGGTTTTCCTGATCGTAGAACTGGCTGCTCATGTGACGGTCGAAGATCGAGCCATTGCGGCCGAAATGTCGACTCATCCTGTGAAGTGTGATATCTCTGTCCCGGTGAACAACGGGAGATAGAGAACTTGCAAGGAATCTCGAAACGAGAGGGTTGAGAGAGATAGGGAGAGAGATAGAGGGGTTAAAGCGAGCTTTTGTAAGCTACTCGTAGGCGCCTAGGGGCTGTTCCTTAACACCGTCGGCACATAAAGGTCGTCGATGTAAAGGAACGCCACCCCTGTCTCCCTTTGCCTCCTCGCCCCTCTCCGCTGACATCCCTTGGACATGTCGTGAGAGCCTCGGTCACGCATGTTCCGACGCCGAGTCGCATCCAGGATCCGTTGAGCTCTGCCTGCGTGCCTGCTTGGCTGGACATTGCCGGCCGATCAGGCCCGAAATGGTGGCGACTACCAGAAAGCCTCATTCGGGGCTACCCCGTACGAACTACCGGCCGAGACGGAGGGGGTAGTGGCATGTATATCGGACAACGGCACCAACGGGCATGTCGCCCGCATGCTTCCTCCTCGGTAAGAATACTAGTCCTAGTGCCCCAATATCTGGCCGCCTGGGAATTCCAAGCCGCTTGCTTGGGTTGGGGATGTGAAGGCAGTGTACTATGCCCCGCAGACCTGCCGGTATGCACAGACTTGACATCGCCCTCCTCGCATGCACAGGCCGTGTTATAGCATCCGGGAGTGACGAGCTAGACGGACGACGTCCGCCAATGGCTCGACATCATTACCTCTCCAGGAGACGGTCATCAGGCATTACATGCTCGGGCGTCTTCTCTTTGACACCCGCACGGGCATCTGGATCTAGTACCTCTTCACGGACTCTAACACCCCAGCGAGGTATTGGTGAAGCTTCATTCCCTGACGGTCTTTCCCCCTCGCCTTCATCTACCTTTAAGGAGATCGCTATGGATCCAGATCTCAACCCCTGTCTAGCGTCGAAGACGTCCCCCCAGCGAGCTCGCAGGGGCCGACACCCATGATCAGCACCAACATGACCCGCCCCTCAGACCAGCATCCCATCCGTGGTTTACCAACCAATGCGGATGACTCTACGACCGACTCCCTTCACCCACTCCTTGACTGGGGAGCTCCATCCACCTGACTGTTGAACTCTCCGTTCGAAGTCTTGCAGCCCGCCACCAACGCCAAAGTACAGCACCTGCAGGTGTCAGTGACAGCTTCTCACCGTCATGAGCCGGACGAGACACACCTTAGCTGCAACCAGGAGAACCGGCTCGTCGGCAACTTTGAGAGGGCCAAGCTTCTCCGCCATGGCGAGATCTCCCAAGCTGTCTTCCAGGGCGACCTCCTTTCGCTCCACGTGGTGAATGCCCGCCTCATCGCTCGGCTGACGTGGTGGAACAGCCGCATGAAGCACCGAGACGAGCTCGTCCACACTTTCCTCGGAGTAGATCGTCTCGGCCGTCAAGACGAGACCGTACGTCTCTCTACCTGACCGTCGTCAGCGGGACCTTTGCAAAGGCAAGTCAATGCCATACCCTGTTTGAGCTGCTCGGCCATGCTGCTCCACCCTCCCCAGCTGAAGCGCAACTCGATGCCCCTGTCCGCAAGAAGAGCCGAGAAAGCCGCTTTCAGCGCCGGGGTGATCGCGAGTTCTCCGCCGTTCTCCAAGTCTGGCAGAACGGCTTCGACGTCGGGCACGTCCTCCCCCGGGTGAAAGGCTTCTGGCGGAAGGTACGGCAGCGACGCGAGCAACAGGTTCGGGAGCGAGACGAGCGACAGAACAGGTCGGTTGTAGTCCTGGACGTGCAGGGTGGTGCGCCGAGTTGGCTGTTCGGTTGAGGCATCGCTGCCTGACACGTCAAGGAGCGACCCGAGCAGATACGCTGACGGTAGAGCGGTTCCACAGCCGACCTGTCTGTCAGGCCAAGGCAAACTAGCAGTAGGGCGATGTGCTCACCTCCAAGACACTGCTTCCGCGGATCCAGCTCGATGGACCGCCTTGTACACCGCTCAGAATTTCAACCAGGTCGACTCCGCCTTCCCAAGTCTTGAGCCCGCCCTCGTACAGCCCGGGTATCAGGTCCGTCACCGCGTCGACGTATTGCTCTTCCTCGCCATCGTCGACAGCGTCTCCTCCTTCCTTTGAGTCGAGCGGGCTGGCCGAGGCAAGCTGAAAGCGGGCGTCGTGCAGGTCTCGTCGGAGGAGTGGCTGCTTCAGGAACGGCAGGTGTAAAGGCGAGTACGTGATGCTCTCTGGCAGAGTACCCAGCTGCACCTGTGAGCCACGTTTCGCTGCGAGTAGAGGAGGGCTGTGGGGGGTGACATACGAGCTCCACTAGACCAACATGGCAGCAGGGCTGTGAACGGCGAGACGGTTCACCGCCGGTCTGGCTTGCCTCCCCTGTAACAGTTGCGCTGTCTTGCTGACCAGCAACGACCGACGTGCCCTGCTCGAGCTCTTCGTCCTGTTCCTCCTGAAGTGAGTGATCTCGACCACTACAACTTCGACGGGCCCCGAGGCTGCGACCTACGAATGCGAAGTTAAACTTGAACATCCTATCCAGATTGCTATAGAGGCGGAGTCTTGCGGACAGGTGGTCAAAGATGCTTGATGTCCAGAAATCAAAATATCCTAATCCGTGCCTGTTACGTTGCTGATCTCTTCTCAAAGATTTCTGATTCATTTTGTTGTATTCACTTGCAGAAGGGATACATCTATACATTGCTGTCTCGACTGAAGCGATTGATACCCGAAAATGCCTCACAAGCGTGAGCGCTTATCACCGCTCGCTTGAGACTGCATACTCACGCCATAGGTGCGAAGAGATCCGTTCGATTAGCTGAGACGGCCAAGAAGTAGGCTTTGACGTATTGTATACACCTCCAGTCGGCTAACATCCTTGCAGAGGAACGAACTTGGCACCGACACCCGCTTCCACGAAGAACGATACGCCACGATCAGCAGCACGCATTCTAAACTCGATCGCTCTCCGTCAGCAATTTCGCGCCGCCGGACGCGTAACGAGCGAGGACGCCGGTGACCGCCCTCGGCCAGCGAAGAAGCGTCGCGCTGACGACGAGTCAACCTCGCGTCAGAGCAATGCCTCTGCAGGCCCCAGCGGATCTTCCTCGGAAACGGCTCATAGCGGTAGCGACGCGAAAGGAAAAGGCAAGGCGCGATCCGGGGCGGACGACTCGGATGGCGAGCCCGCTGCGAAGAAGAGCAAGTCGGCCAAGGGGAAGAACGGCGCCGTCCCCGCGATCATGCCGCACGAGACGCTTGCAGCTTACAATCGGCGTGTTGAGGCGGCTCTGCGCCCCGGCGTCACCAAAGCGATGAAAGACGCGCGATCCGTTCTGGGCGAACAGGAGGCTGAGGCGGCGCGGATGAAGGAGCGCCGGATCGCCAAGGCGCAGGGCCGAGAAGTCAGCCCGGACGTTCCTACCAGCAGCAAGGCAGCGGCGGCGAAGGCGGGCAAGAACCGCGTGATTGGCGAAGACGGCGAGCTGTTCACATTCGAAGACCGTGAAGTCAAGACCTTTGCGCAGGCGTCGCAGACCAAACGCATCAACGACATCGCTCAGGCGCCACCATCGTTACCCAAGCTCAAGGTCGCGGCAAAGAAGGGTGTCATGGCGGGGGCAGGCAAGACAGAGCGGTCGCCGCTCAATGCCGGCCAAAAGCGCTTGCTCGACGCCGAGCGCGATCGGGTCATCGGGTTGTACCGAGAGATGAAGGCCAAGAAGGAGGCGGAGCGGGAAAGCGCCAAGGCGTCTACTTGAGCCCTGGTCCAGCGTCACTGAAGGTCATGCATTGATCGTTTCGGCGTGAACTATTCACAGAGCTACAAGGGTACACAACAGACTACAAACTCAGTGAACATCGGGGAAGGATAGCGGAATGTCCTGTACACATAAATGGCGAGGGGGAATCTCAAGACAGGTACAGATCAGAAATCGAGCGGAATCTCGCCGTCAAGGTCATCGCCGAGGCGGTAGGCGTCCTCGAAGACGGGCATCTGGTACTGCGGCTTGGCCGGAGCCGGGGCGGCCGACTTGACGGCAGGTTTCGGTGCCACGGCGGCTCGCAATGGCGCGCTGGGCGTCTTGCTGGACAATGGGCGCCTGGTACTGGGAGCTGATGCTGCTGTGGCGGCGGGCTTCTTCGTTGGCTGGCGAACGGATGATCGGGCGGGAGCTGGTACATTTTCCTTCGCTTTTTCGGAGCTCAAATGGCGCACGGCGCCAGTGAGTTTAGGTCGGGCCGTCGCCGACCCTGGAGCAGCGGAGACGCCCGTTGAGCGGTGCCCGGCCCTCGAGGCAGTCGGGGCAATGGTCACGGTCTTCTTAACAGCAGGCGCCGATGCCTTTGGTAACGCCTCTGAGGCAGGCTTCGCCGACTTGAACAGCGGGTCTTCCAGATCGTCATCGGCTACGACGAGTAAGCTCGGCGTCGCTTGAAGACCGGCCACGGACTTACGCCTGAGGCCATGGAAGGCTGCCGCTTCGACATCCAGGAGAATGTCCGGATCCAGCTCGAAAGACGCTGGGGGAGGGTCTCGGAGAGACCAGAGAGGGGGCGCTGCGGCCATTCTACCGAAGATCTCCTGCAGATCAGGCATCTTGAAAGGCGGCTCGTAGGGGAGTTCTGACACACGTCAGTGGAGCCGAAGACATGATCGTCGGTAGACCCACCTTCTGCGCGCGGAGGCATGTACTCCACATCCCAGTCACGCGCATCCACCTCCTCCACTGCCTCCTGCATCGTTTCGAGGAGTTCCGGCTGCGGTCCTGCTGCCTCGCCAATGCTCTCCAGGCTATGCTCCTCTTCCCAACGATGATCGGGTGCTGGTGTCTGAAACGCATCTCGCGTGTTCCGCGACGGTGTCGCAACGCCCTTTGTCGACGATCCAGATGCACTTGAGTTGAGTGACTGGCGGGACCGCCTTCGTGCTCGAGTGGCTGACGGGAGAGGAGTCTGTGCGGGCGCCTCGGTCGGCTGGCGGAAGACAGAGTGCTGGCGAGGGGCAGGTGTGCGGATATTCTGAAGCGTGCGAGTCGACGCGGGAGGAGGGGCTCGCGCAGGCGTCTTGAGCGGCGCAAAGGTCTGCGACTTGGATGGCTGGAGCGTTGATTTGGAAGAAGACGCGAACAGCCGTTTAGGCTCTGTCGCAAGTCTCAGCAAACGTCGAACTGCTAGGATGGGCACCTACCGAGATCCATGCCATCTTTGCCTTTGCCCTTATCGCCTTTACCCCCGCCCCCGCCTGGTCCATCCTGAATGACGTTCCGGTTCCTCGCCTCTGTCTTCACACCGAGTCCCTGCCGCATCGACGGTCCAGGCGTCACGCCTGGCTTGCCCAGCATCATGCCCTTTCCAGGCGCTGCGCCTCCCTCATTACTGTGGCCATCGCCGCCGCCGTAGACTTTGATACGGGACGGTGTCTTGGTCGGCATGGCGAATGCGTTCTCCTTGTTGATATTCTTCCGCGAAGTGGTTGGGTGACCGGCGTGGCCATTGTGCCCAGCGCCGTACGTCCGAGGCACATGGGCCGTCTGCGGCATAAACATCTCGCCACGAGTCTGGTCACCGCCCTTTCCTAGAGCTTCAATGTATCAACACGATATTCTGTCAAGACTACCGCACGTCGCTCAACATGTGACGAGCGTGCCGTCCTAGCAACAAGAGAAGTCACACGCGGTAAGTGACCGCCACTATGCCGTAAAGAATGGCAAAACGCCGCTAATGCCCGTGGACCGAGGGGCCCGAAATACGCTGCACCCTACGCTGAAGGAGGGGTGGGTGGGGACGGGATCAAATAGCGACTTGACCTGCTAGTCAACCGCGTGCTGGCGGCCTCGACCGGATTCGGCTCACTGGCACTGCTGGGACAGGCTCGTGCACAAAGCAACTCGTTCTCGTTCCTTCATCCTATCTATCTTCGCTTGGACGGGCTATCAGGTAAGTTAGACTGTCAGCGCAGCGTACCGGGCCTATAGCTGACAAGCATTCCTCCTCGATTCCGCTGCTCTCGTTCGTTTGCCAATTGCCCATCACTTGTTTCTCTGCTCCGGATACTTCACTCAATCTCGCATTCATCATCCGATCAACTAAACGCATTCCTCGGGATCTTATCGCTATATCAACAGGCGATATCAACAATATGGACAAGGACAAGCTCGCCAAGCTCCAGGCTCAGGTCCGAATCGGTCAGTCTGCGCGTGTTCACTCTGTGTGGACAACTCGCTGACGTCTGGACTTTGTTCTGTTGACATCTCCCGTGCTTCACATCTATTACAAACGAACATCCACCACCGACGCTCTTCATTACCAATACCGCTCTATCCCCACACCTGAATATCGGGAATCGCCTTGCTGCTCTGTTTGGTCTCGATGAACAGGCGGAAAGGGCACTCCCCGACGAAAGCAGGTCAAGAAGTCTGTGACCACGACTCAGGGCGATGACCGAAAGGTCCAGGCCGCGCTCAAGAAGCTCGGCGTCCAGCCCATCGTCGGTGTCGAGGAGGTCAACATGTTCCGAGAGGACGGCAACGTCATTCACTTCACCCAGCCCAGAGGTGAGTCAGCGGTTTTGCGACGAAGGCGGTTACTGTCTGCTCGGTCTGGGGAAATGAGACACGGCATTGGCAATGCTGCCAGGCGGGCGATGTTGCAGGAATGTGCGGCGGCCTCCGGCCCTTACGAACGCACTGGGCGGTAAGGACGGCGTAATAGGGAGGCTGCTTCAATTGCTGCTCAGGCATCCCCGAAGCCAACCTTGCCGGGCCGCCGCGGCCAGTCGGCTAGGATTCGAGGATGTCTGGCTATCGCCGGGCAAGACAGCTTGCATTCTGCCGCACTCTCGCAACTGGGTCCCTCAGTTCCCACCCTCGTTGATTCCCAGACTGGAGACCAGTTGTCATTCGCACACACGCTGACTCCGCAGTCCACGCCGCCCTGCCCTCGAACACGCTTGCCGTGTACGGCAACGCGCAGACGAAGGAGCTGACTGAGCTCGTTCCCGGAATCCTGAACCAGCTTGGCCCCGACTCGCTCGCCAACCTGCGCCGGCTCGCCGAGTCGTACCAGAACATGACGGCGCGTCAAGCCGCTGCTGCCGCCGCTGCGGGCGGTGCCGGTGCCGGCGTCGGCGAGACGGGCGAGAAGAAGGAGGGCGAGGTCGACGACGACGACGAGATCCCCGACCTTGTTGAGAACTTTGACGAGGCCGACAAGAAGGACGACGGCAAGACCGCCGCCGACCTCGAGGAGCTCGAGTAAGCGCCGGCGAGGCGCGCCTCCGTTCGGCAGCCGGCTGTCTCTCAGCCGGAGCTGGGCGGGGTTCGGGGTGACGCGGACGGCGGCGGCGGTCGTTAGGAGCGCGAATAGAGGGACGAAAAAGGGTTCCACCGCTGGCGTTCTAATAAAAAAGACCGGCCCGCTTCCGCGGTCGTGATTGCACTACATCGTACATCCATTGCATGTACCGATTGATCATGTACGCCGAGAGGAAATCGTTACATAGTATCAGGCCCGCTACAGAATCAGATCCTCATGAGCCGGATAAGACGGGATCAAATATCAGCGAGCGATCTCACTGTCGTCGCGATTCTTAGGTGCATTCTTGGATAACACAGAACCCTTTCCTGCACAGTAACACCATGTCGTTCCCTAAGCAGCTGCCCAAGGCGGTCAAGGAGCTCCGTCTGCACCTCTGCCAGATCTCGCCCGCGTCCAAGGGCCTGCGGTGAGTCCGCGCTCCTGCTACGACCCCACCTGTGTGCCGGAGCGCCCAGAGGGCGCACCGTTCGGGCTGGAAAGACCATGCCAGACTATGGGTGTGTCGCTGACGATCGCAGGACGTACATCCAGAACAACTACGCGAGCATCAAGTCATCACATCCCGAGCTCAAGCTGCTCGTGCGGGAAGCGAGCGGTGTCGAGCCCAAGGCTTTCGTCCGGTTCGGTAGGTCCTTTGTGACCAAGATCTGAACAACAATGACGAAGCACTGGCTGATCATTCTGCAGAGCGTGGCGCTGAGACGTCAAAGACACTGGCGGACTTGTCGGAGAAGGATGTCGGATCGGCGCTCGAGGGCCTGGTCAACTCGCAGACTGTCCTCAAGGCATAAAGCGGGCGATGCTACAGATACACCATTAAATCGGGACTGAGACTGTCAAGTGCGATGTGCGAGCTGCTCGCGCATTGGAACGCGGACGCTCTGATTGGGTCCACGTATGGGCTGTTACAGGTACAGACTGATTACTTCTCGACTGACGGCTCGTTAAAATCGCAATCGACCCATGATCCCCCTCAACCCGCTCTTCCCATCTGACGTCGCCGACTCGGCCGACGCCTGCCGCTCGGGTTCCGGTCGCGAGCCGGCTTGGCCGCCGTCAGGAGGGACGACGACTTCTGCAGTATGACTTGGTTCCCGCCCCGCCATGTCGACCCGCCTGACCCCGTCCGCGCCATCCTTCTCGACCCGGGCCGGCGGATCTGGCGTTAGGCTCGTGAGGCTTGCGCCAGCGCCGGCATGCGTCCCCGCGGCGCTCTCGCGCCCGCTCTCCTCTGCTGTGAAGTACTGTCCTCCCTCTGCAGATCCCTCCTCGTCGCTTTGGCTCAGAGGGGTGACCGCTCCGCCGCCGCCACTGCGGCCCGGCTCGTGTATCTGAGGCACAGTCATCGAATTGATTGACGAAGGCCCGGCTTGCTGGTCAGCATGTGCGCCTCGGGCCCGGGCAGAAGTTGAGGCGCCGGTGTTGGCAGTCGCGCTGGGCGGTATTGACGACGGAGGCTCGGTCGTGGCAGGCGAGGTGTTCGCAGAGTTGCTGAGCGAGCGCATCCGGTTCGAAGCGTTGATGACCTGAAAGACCGTCAGATGCGTGTTCCGCTAGGACCGCGTGACTGGAACACACCAGCAACGCCTTGCCCCATTTCCGCTTAGCGTCAAAGTTCTTCTTCAATCCCACCGAGACATCATGGTCGGTGGCTTGGTCCGTCGTCAACCACTGCCTGTGTAAGCTTGATCATGGCTGTACCTCTTGATTCCGGACATACGGGATGTTGCAGAGCTTTCTCTGAGCTCAACCGGTGTTTTGGGTCAATCTGCAGCATCTCCCTGATGAAGTCCTTCGCTGAAGATAACGGTCAGACCGGATTCACACGAAGCGTTGACACTCGAGGCTTGACCCACCCGCCTGGCTGACTTTCTTCCAATACCGCTCGTGGAAGATGATCTTGCCTTTCATCATTTCCCGGATGAGCTCCTCCTTATCTTCTGACCGCCACGGCGAGTATCCGCACAGCAGCGTGTAGGTGATGACCCTATGGACTCGTCAGCACAGCCGTATGGTGTAACTTGTGAAGAACCCACCCGATACTCCAGCAATCGACCTTGTATCCCTGGCCTTTGGCGAGAAGCACCTCCGGCGCTGCATAGCCAAAGCTGCCCTCCATGCTGACGATCTCCTCGTCCGCCTCGAGGTGTTTGGCAATGCCGAAGTCGGCAATGACCAGCGGCGACTGGGCGTCTTTCGTCTTGTACAGGATGTTCTCCGGCTTGAGGTCTCGGTGGACAAACTGGTGTTTGTGTAGGTAGGCAGTCGCGTCCAGCACCTGCCTGCACGCGAGCGTCAGCGGCAACGATCGAGGACGTCGGGATAGACTCACCGGATGCAGTCGCGGGCGTCCTTCTCGGTGAACTTGCCGCGCTCTGATATCCGGTCGAACAGCTCTCCACCCACGGCGAGCTCGAAGGCGATGTAATATTTGTCCCGCGACTCAAAGTTGTCCCACACATGGACGATGTGGGGATGGTCCAGTTTCTTGAGCGTCTCAATCTCGGCCAGAACGTCGGCTGGGTCCTTGACCAGCTTTTTATTAATGATCCTGCGCAGCCTTTAGCCAGCCGTCCCGACTGTTTGGGCGCCGGTCGAGTTTTGACGTACTTGAGCGCAACGTCCTGCTTGGCACCAGATGGCGGCGTCCATATCGCACGGACAACCTTGCCAAAGCCGCCGCGACCGAGGAGCTCCTCAAGCTGGTACTCCTTCTTCTTGCGAAACGACGCGGGCTGGGAGAGAAGGTGGTCCCGCAGCTCAGACTGGATTCCCATGGTGAACCGATGCGGAAATGACGAGTTGGAAAATGCCTCCTCGGCGAGGCAAATCAGTCGGACTAGCCGCACAGACTGGCTATACAGATGTTGCCCGTGCTGGACGTCCCAAGTTAGACAGTGTGAAGCTTATGTGGAAAGGTTATCTTGAACCGGTGTCGAGGAAATGAGAATCACAGACTGAACGGATCTGATCATCGGCGTCACCCGGGTTTAAGCTTAACCGACCGCGACATCTCACGCCAAGCGAGCAACATAACAAGGGGTATCCCGAGGAACATGATTTCATGCTACTGCAGTTCAGAGTCACGACTTCTACCGATCCATCCAGGACATGCACTCGCTCCATTTCCAGTCCCGGTCCCAGAACCTGGAGGAATGTGAGCATTGCATCAAAGTGCCACACCGGGACTCACCCTGCGCCAATGAAGCCTCCTGCCCCTTGCCACCGAGTTCGCGGAGACACAATCGCCCATTCGGGCACCTTCAAGGAGTCAGAACCCGTTACCGCCCACTAGCCACGCCATGGCTCACCGGTATGCCTGTCCGTATGGGGAACAGCCTGGCAGCGAGCTCGAGACCTTCGTCGTCCGTCCCTGTCAGTAGTGCCGCGAGGGCTGTGTCCGAATGCAGATGCTTCTGCAGGGCAAGCAGGCCTGACTGTCTGAGCCAGGAAGACTACTGGTGGGAAGCGAACGTACCGACACCCTTCTCGTAGATGAGCCTCTCGTTGAAGACGATGCTGTCGGGCTTGGACAGGTCGACTGCAGAACTCAGTCAGTCACTGCGCTCAAGCTTGCGGGTAGAACAGACTCACTCTGAGATGCGGACTCGGCAAATAGAGCCTTCACCCAGACATTGTCCTCTGGCCGCCCAATCATCAGGTGGTTCCCCTCGAACGCGCTTGGGCCTA
Organism: Cutaneotrichosporon sp. M94-02A; assembly: GCA_037040355.1. Lineage (NCBI taxonomy): Eukaryota > Fungi > Basidiomycota > Tremellomycetes > Trichosporonales > Trichosporonaceae > Cutaneotrichosporon > Cutaneotrichosporon sp. M94-02A. The sequence goes on from JAXQGU010000064.1 coordinate 174,302, forward strand.
GCCCTGACGACCCGCTCGCGGGACCGACGATCTGAGTGTCGATCCGGTGATACGTGTACAGGTCGTGGGCGATCCGGGTGGCGATTGACATGTGAAGCGGATTGGTGCCGATGAAGATTGCGAGGGGCGCAGTGGTCGCGAGCAGGCGGATCATTGGGCCTTGTGGTCTGGAGAGGAATGACGGGTACGTCCGGTCGACCTCCTGTCCCGGGAGTGAGCTGAGCTCGCGGGAGAGAGACGCAAGACCCACCTGCCATCCTTCCGGGCCATGCTCCAGGACCTGCTCGCTTCCATGCCCATTAGTCGATGATCCGTCATTACGCAGCATGATAGTCTTGACGTTCATAGGGTGCATGTCGAGTGGACTGGTCGCACGGTCGCGCCACTGTCGAGCATTGACGTCGAGTCTCGCGAGGCTGTCGCGATTAGTCGCGATTAGTCGAAATGCTGACTGGACAAAACTCACCGGCCTGGAACTTTGACAGCAACGATAGCGATCCCAGCCTTGGTGCCCGTCTCATGCACGTTGGCCGTCGTCAAGGTGAACCCAGCCTTTCGCTGCTCCGTGTACGTTTTCCGATTCGGCAGATTCTCGATGAAGCGTGTAACCTCTGGCAAGCGGAAGATCTCGTTCCACCAGTGATCTTCGCCAGGCACCTCTACCACTTGAACAAGGTTGTTCTTCTCTTCGCCCTGCCACGCTTGGACCAGCGCGGCGTGCGCGCGAGAGTGCCGCGGGGGGACGTTTCGGTCTTCCGCCCCGTGTACAGCCAGGATCGGTATATTCGTCAAGTTGGACGTGTACAAGTCGTTGTTGTATGGTGCCAATGCGGCGTGCAGAATGCCCATGAGCGCCGGGTCGGCGTACCGGTCACCAAAGCTAAACCCATGAGCCATACCCTTCGAAGCTCGCCCTCATGCGACTCACCATTCGGTGTAAGGAACATAGTCCTGGATTTTGAGATATCCCGCTGCAGCGATCAAACCCGTGATTCTATCGGGATTCCTCGCGGCCGAATGCCATGCTCCTTGTCCGCCGTTCGAGTGACCGATCAGCAGCGTCTCTGACGAGACAGACCACTCCCCGCCCAGCGGAGCGATCACACCCGGCAAGGCGTCTCGTGCCGCCCAGACATCGACCATGCTCCCGCCGTGCCAGTCCTCGCCCCACTCCGTTCGTCCCGTAGGGAGAACAGCCCATCCGCCAGGCCGACGAGGAATCGCGTCGGTCCAGAAGTCGGACTGAGCGTCGACACCGGCGCCATGCAGCGCCAGTATGACTGGCGGTGGTCGAGCCGCATCGTAGGCCACTTTGCCTTTGGGTGGTACAACCATGGCGTACGAGATCGAGGCTGGAAGAGGGGTGTGAGGGTCGGACGACGACGGGAACGTCATTTTGAAGGCGCGGCCTGACTCAAGCGTGTGATGCGCAAGAGGTACAACCCATGTGAGAGTCTCGTCGTCGAGGTGTATCTTGAGGGTCATAGACTCGACTTTGTGTTGCAGTGGTGCGTTTTGTCCGATGGTGAAGGCAACGGGGCGTGTCTGGCCGGGCATCATCGTCGTCGGCTCCGTCATGGCGAAGTGAACACGGGTCGTTGGGTCCTCGAGGCTGCAGCCACTGATCCTCGCAGGCTGAGATCGCGAAGATGACGCTCTGATACCGACGGACAAGGCCTTGCCCATGAACCATCCGTGCACCACATGCGGTATAATTGCCGTCCCGTCCAGGATCTCGAGCTTGTGCCGGTGCGTATCGACCTCTGCGGCGAACTTGAGGCGAATGGTCGCGCCATTACCGAGCCCTGGATCTCCAAACATCCGGATCTCGTACATCGCTCGGACGACCAGGACGTATTCGCCGGCAGGGACGGAAATGCCGCGGGCGAAATTGCTTGTGCTGCGAGAGGCGTGCTGGCCAGCAGGGAAGTTGGCAAAGTCGTACACGTCGCCTTGGTACCATCTCACAGGCAACGTGGGCTCCCTGTCCTTAGGAACCAGAGCAAACTCGGTCCCTTGTATTAGGTCGATCAAGAGGGGCGTCTCCTCGAGGCCAGAGACGGCGGGGACAGTTAGGCTCGTCCTCAGGATCACCTGGTACTGCAAGGAGGCCCATCCTCGATCCGACCGCAGCTGGTCCCACCTAGTCTCATCAGCGGGCCTGAACCGCAAGAAGGCTCAGAGGCACTCACTTGACCTCGGGGTATGATACCTCGAGCCAGCCATCGTCATTGACGTCGAACCGGTTCCAGCTCACGCGCCCGCCGGTCGGTAACTCGCTAGGCCATGAGTCTGCCTCGTCATAAGGCCGCAGCGCAAAGTTAACATCGGCATCGCCAGGGAAGGGGAAAGCGGAGAGAGGTGAAGCCATCAAGGGATGTTCCCTCATTCCGCTCGGGAACGGGCCCACCGCCTTGCACGTGTCAGCCTGTGCCCTACGTGTCATCCGGCCGCAAGAGAAGCATACCTCCCAAGTTCGACCGATTTTCACCGTAGCGTCTATCATCTGGCTGTCTTCTTCGTCTGAGCCGATGCAGTGCATGGCAATCTACAGACGAAACACTTTCAAATGAAAAAGTTCGAGATGTATGGTGTGCATCTCGCTGATCGGAGATCTCCGTCAGGTACAACCGGCGAATTGTCCGCAATCATGCCACAGCATATGGGCACTCTGCGATGCCTCTCAGACGAGTTGCAGACGAGTGGGTACAGGTGAGAGGTAGCCATACGAGGATATAGCAGGTCAATAAGCGCGTCATCGAAGCTGACCGGTAATCACCGCGTTCTGAGTGTCGCATCGCTTCCAGCACAGGCTCGGCATGGACGGTTGAGCGCTGCCGAACCGCAGCACCGTCCCGGTCAGCGCTTCTTGAGCCGACGTCCGCCCTTCATGACCACCGAGCACGCAGCTCCGATATGCAATGCACTAAGCACTAAAGCTTGTACCGCCGCGAGGCCGCGTGAGAACGGCTCGGCTCGACACCGCTCGGGCCCGCCGGTGTTGCTGACATGTACGTGCGGTGTGAGCGAGCCTACGCGGCTAGTGGCATATATACTGGCTGTCATGCGACTGCGACCGAGTCCGACAATCGAGCTCGCACGTTCTGCTTCGCACATTGTCCGAGCACATCAGCGCCTGATCGTCGTCTACAAGGCGCACCAGTCGCTCGCTGTGCCCGCTTGAACCACTTCCGCACCCGCCACAGGCAGCACCCATTCTACGCCCCAGCTCGCCATGCTCCACCTCCTGATGCTTCTTCTCGCCGTGACAGCCGGTCTTGGCGTCCTGGTCTCCGCTTCACCGATTTACGGGTTCCCGTGGAAGGGTGCCGGGCAGGGCCGAAACGTCTTCCGCCCCGCCGTGACATTCACCAACTCCTGGCCCGTTGGCTTTGGCCCGTCGGATCAGCTCGAGATGCACTGGACAGGTGGCACGGGCTTCTACAACCTCTACCGCTACAGCTCGCACGGCCTGCGCGGCGATGTCATTGTAAGTCTTCAAGAGAGCGATTTGGCGACGCTGACGCTGTGGCAGGAGGAGGTGCTGTTCATGAACACCACCCGCACGTCGATTGTGCTGCAGTACATTGGCTGCGAGCTGGGCACCACGGTCGAGTACGGTATCGAGCAGTCATGGGAACCCGACGCAACGGGTATGACATTCATCATGGACGACCAGTCACCTGTCATGGAGAGTTACGGGTGTGGAGGTCTGTGATCGAGGTCTGGACCGCGGCGGTATCACTTGTACACAACATTCTCGCACGTATGGACGATGTTCACTTGCCCGATCATGAGAACGATACGATGCGTTCGGGGTGGATCTAACGCCGCATGGGAATGGGTAGATGCATCACATCGTATCTGATCGGCCCAGTGCCAAGGGTGCAAGCTCCCCCACTTTAAACTGTCCCCCACCTAACACGGACCCCCCTTTCTGTCTTGCCGGTTTCCGTTCTCGGCATTCACGCCAACGCTCGGCCTCTTACTTTGCAACAGCACTCTTCTCTCACCGATTTGTACTCGTGCTTCATCGGCAGTCAGCCTTCAGGTATCTGTCTACAGCGTCTCCCGGACAGTCCTAGACGCCTAGAGCACCCGTCCTTGCTCTTAGAGACCGAAACCCTGCCAAACCGACCAATACCCCGGCCTCACCGACCCCCGCTCGACTTGTTGACTCGAGAGGCACAGTGCGCAACACAACATGTCTAAAGTGCGTCACTCGCCACCTAGGCCTTCCCGTCTTTCCGGCCAGACTTGCTGACGACTATAGGCCCAGTTCCTGCGCGAATACAAGCTCGTCGTCGTCGGCGGAGGAGGTGCGTAATCCGATGCAGATTGGCGACGACCGCCTGGTCCTTTGCGAGGCTGCCTCCAATACGCACGAATCGAGAGCTGACGCCTGGGTTCACAGGTGTCGGCAAATCTGCCTTGACCATCCAGTTCATTCAGTCACATGTGAGTCCCACACGGACCTCCCACGCCAAATGAAAGCTGACGCACCGCAGTTCGTCGACGAGTGAGTGGAAGCGCTCGCTGCAGGCGCACGAGCCTATTGCTCTGTTCGACGCTGACGCTCATCGCCTTGCTTAGATACGACCCAACTATTGGTCAGTCGCCCGTGACTACATCCCGGTTCTGCTGACATTCTACAGAGGACTCGTACCGGAAACAATGCATCATCGACGAGGAGGTGGCTCTGCTGGATGTCCTGGATACGGCGGGTCAGGAGGAGTACGGCGCCATGAGAGAACAGTACATGCGGACGGGTACGTTGCTCACAGCAACGGTAACACCGACGCTCACGCGCCTGTGCAGGAGAGGGCTTCTTGCTGGTCTATTCGATCACGTCGCGGAGTTCGTTTGAGGAGGTGTCGACGTTCCACCAGCAGATTCTTCGCGTCAAGGACAAGGACTTTTTCCCCGTCGTCGTCGTCGCCAACAAGTGCGACCTCGAGTACGAGCGGCAGGTCAAGGCATATGGTGAGTACCTGCAGCTAGCAAGGTAGAGCAGCGGCTGACGTTGGGTAGAGGGACGAGAGCTGGCCAAGCAGTTCAGCGCGCAGTGCATTGAGACTTCCGCAAAGCAACGCGTCAACGTGGACGAGGCGTTCATTGCTGTCGTCCGCGCCATCAGGCGGTACCAGAAGGTCAGCACAACCTCCAAAGTCCCGTCCCGTGCTGACCTGGCTACAGGAGTCCGGTCCTCCCCAGATGGCCGCACCGGCAGGCAAGACGACCGCGGGTGCCGTCGGCGGACGCCCCGATGCGAAGAACGACCAGGTGGACAAGGGATGCTGCGGCGGCTGCGTCATCATCTAGCCGCGCTCGTCGTGCGCGGCGCAAGAGCAATAGAGGCTGAAAAGTCCGGGAGGAGGGTTCCTCCTAACCGGCCGTTGAGCATTGTACACCTTACTTTTGATTGGCATAATGGATCTGAGTGGACAAAGGCATTGGAGCCGCGTCGCATGTTGAGATGATGCATGATGCTACTGATGATGATGCTTCTGACTATACTTTGGGCACTGTTGTGACAACTATGAATACAACGTGCTGGCTTCTACGCCGCCGGCTACTCGGCCTTCTTGCCCTCCGCCTCCGGGTTGTACCCCTCAAGGACCATATCGTTGAACCCGAGCTCCTCGTTCTGCTCGTGCGTGCGCTCGTACTCCTCGATAGTCATGTTCGGGTCGGGGTCGGGCGCGTACAGGTTCTGGAGGTACGAGTTCGATACGGGGTCGTCGAGAATGAGCGTGAAGGGGCGTTCGGCGGCGATACACGCCTTGAGGCCCTTGAGGAAGTCCTCAAAGTTGCGCTCTTCGGCATTGACCTCCTTGCCTTGCTGGCCGATACCGACGTGCGCCGAGTCGCCCGTGCGGAACACCTTGGTGCTCAGCTCGGTGTAGATCTCGTTCAACAGGCCCTCGAGCGTCGTGAAGCGGCCGCCGAGCGTGCCCGGTTGCAGGACGAGGTCGATCTCGGGAATCTCCAGACCGGCCGTGTCCGACTTGAGCAGGTCGCGCGACAGGTCCTCCTCGTCCTCGACCTTGAGGGTGATCCGCTTGCCCTTGTCCGGCACGGCACCGCTCGACTTGACCTCGTTGTCTCGGTACCCGCACGCGTAGCAGTTGGTCGCCATGATAATGATGTCCTGCACGAGTCAGCGATGGCCACAGATGTCAAAGCTCAACAGCTGTCGCGCTGCGCGCGACCGCGTGACTCACCTGGAAGTATGGGATGTTAACCTGCTGCATGAGGGTCTCGAGTTCGTGGCCGCAGGAAGAACACGTGCTGGGGAAGCTGAACACTTCGTCAGGGACGACGGTGCCGTCCTGCCTGTCGACCATGTTCTTGCGGCGCTCGGCGAACTCGTCCGCGCCGGACAGCTTGTGGTCAGAGGCAACGATAGGCTGGCCGGACTTGGCGGCGCCTTCAGGCATGTCGTCAGGGCGAGCAACGAGGCCGAGCTCGATGTTCTGCTCGAGCGTGCGGCTGTACGCGCGCATGTTCCACTGCGCGTCCGACTGCGACCCGACAAACTGGAAGAACGAGTTGCCGGACGGGTCGTCGATCGTCATCCGGAAGGGCACAAACGGTCGGTCTTCGTGCTCGCGAGCCTCCTTGCGTTCCGCGGCCTTTCGGCGCGCAGCCTCCTCCTCCTCATCGTTGTCGTAAATACCCACACCACCGTCGTCTTCCTCCTCCTCGCCCTCCTCGACACCGATGAATGCCCGCAGCTGCGCGAGCGTCTCGTCGATCTTGGCCGCGGTAGGCGGGTCCATCACCCGCCGTACTGGCTGCGAAATGTTCAAGTCACGGACCGTGTCACGGATGATGCCCTCCACGGTCGTGAGCTGCCCCCGACCTGAAGGGATCGTGAGCTGAATGTCGGGAATGGTGACAGAGGCGAAGTTGGACTTGACAATTTGCCGGTCGAGGTCCGCCTTGTGGAGCAGGTGAACCGTGTAGTTGACGCCCTTGGGCTGGATCTCCCCCGCGCTCTGGATTTCCGTGTCTCGGTGGCCGCAGTTATCGCATCGGAAAGACGACACCACGACTTCCTTGAAGTACGGAATCGATGTCAGGAGGAGACGCGTCACACCCTTGTAAATCAGCAAGATGCAATTTGGCCGCCGATCAATCGACGCACCTGCTCGTGACACCGCATGCACAGACTTTCGATCTCCTGCATCTCCCGCTCCTGGCCCTCTTCCTGCTCGACAGGACGGCCATCCGAATCGAGCCGCTTGTCGTCGTCGGGGACCTCGGGCAGTGCATCCGTACGGCTGGCGATCTCGCCCAATGTGGGGAACAGGTTCTGCGACATGATGCTGCTTTTCGTCGGGATCTAACAAGGTACAAGCGAGTTCTGGTGGCTCGTCAGCGTGCTTCTAGCGCACCGACAGCTAAAGAGGTGCGTGGGGGAGGGATCAGACATTTAGGCATAGGTTTGGTTTCACGGTCCGGAGACCTGTCAAACGCAAATTACATTGGACATCATGAAAAGCGGTGGCAGGAAGGCGGGGCAGGTGGACCAACTGCAGGCTGCAGACACTCACGTTCTACTGTATAGCTCTAGGCAGCTTCAATAACAATTTCAAGCTGATTGGACGTTGTTTTCAACGCTGACAAGCACTATTTGCACAATCACAACCGGATCAAAGACGAAAAGTACAGCTCCAACTCCATTTGAGAGAACCTGCTCGATCATCATGACTGTCGCCAACTCGCCCAAATTTTGCTTCCGTCGGAATCCTCGTGGCAGCTCTGGAACAAGCCTTGCATATTGTCCATACCACCATGCCAGCCCGCCAAAAGCGCAATATACAACAATGCTACTACTTACCTATCACTCCCCTACGCCAGGTCGTAGTCGTCCATGCCGCTCCCCGTACCGAGGTCGTCCTCCTCGCCGCCGCTGGTGCCACTGACACTGCCGAAACTCGCGCGACGGCTCATGGCCGCCGCGTTGACGCTCAGCGTCGATCCGGAGGCATTCTTGGCGTTCTCTTTGGCGGCGCGGTACGACTTGTACTGCGACTCGGACATGGCAGAGCCGTCCGGGTTCGTGGGTAGAGGGTGCGAGATGGCGCATTCTTGGCCCTGCTCGGACTTGTCTGTCGCGGTTGTCAGCGCCACACTCGACGCAGATCATAGAAGTGCTCACGGTGCCGAGTCAGGGCGTCTAGCCGAGCAAACTTCTTGCCACAACCCTCGCACTCGAACGGCCTCAAGCCTTCGTGCAGGAGCATGTGTCGCTTGCAGTCGTGGTGCCTCGCAAACCCGATCGTCGCTGAGGCGGTCAGCGGGATCGCAGTATATCGTAGCTATGACTTACCCTTTGGACAGCCGTCGTACAAGCACTTGTACGGGCGGATATCCGCATGCGATCGCAAATGGCCCTTGAGGTTGAAGTGGCGAGTGAACGTGCTCCCGCATCCGGGCACTGTCCCATCAGCGACGATCGCGTGGCGAGGTGATCTGTTGGGCTTACCTGGACACTTGAAGACGCCCTCGTTCGTCCTTCGGCTTGTACTCGCCACTTCTGTGGCCATACTGGTGACTTTCATCTTCGCGACTTTGGCCTGCTTCTTCGCTGCCGGACCCGCCGCGACAGCCTCCTGCTCGCCCAGCAGTTCCTGCACGGTGACTCCATCGGGCATGTCCATTCTCTCGATATACGGCGACGAGCTGCCGTGTGACGAGATGGACAGTGCGGGCGAGGCTGAGCGGACGGACGAGGCGGAGGAGTGGCGCGAGTGCGATCTGCCCCGAGACGGCGGGAGCAGCGATCCGTCATCGGCCGTGATCGAGTTGAGAAAGTCGGCTCTGTGCGAGCGTCAGCTGAGTCCCGCCACGACAGTGAGAAAACGTACGTGGATCCGCCTTGGCCCATGCCCCACCCTGTCCCGAGAGACCGGCCAAAGTCCTCGCTCTTTGCTGCCCGCCTGTGCCCGCCTGAAGGAGACAAGCCGCGGATCGGCCCTGCGCCAGGGTCGAGGGTGAGACCCGCAGAGGGGTTCATCAACGCCGCACCATAGCCTGGTGTGCCTGTACCGGCGGCGTGATGCTGCATCGGCATGCCCTCGGCGAACGAGCGGCGCCGAGGTCCACCTGCCATGTTGCCCGCGGTGAGGAAGGACTGCTGCGCCGGGCCGGCCGTCTGCGGGTAGGCGTTTTGCGGGATGTTTTGGAACGAAGTCGCGAAGAACGGAGCAGAAACGGTACCTCCGAGCGGGTTCGCAGCCATCGGTAGGCTCAGGCCCATCTGGTTGTAAAACGCGAGCGATGTTGGAGAGAACTCGCCCGGCTCGTACTTGAATACGCCGCTTGGTCCCGACATGTTGCCGGACTGCATGTCGACGTTGAGCGGAGCCATGCGGGACCGCTGAGCCTGCAGCTGGTTCAGCTGCCGCTGCTGGTCGAGCGAGATATCTGGCGAGTTGGAAACGCTGTGACTTCCAGGCAAGTGTCGTGGGTCCATTGTCGCGGACGCCAGCGGGGCCTGCGCAGGCTGCTGAGACAGCAGCGCGTTACGCCAGACGTCGACGTTGTTCCGCCAGTCGGGCGTCGCCGACGGGTCTTCGGCCGAGCTTGATGCGGACGGCTCGACATACATGTTCTGCGCTTGCGTCGACGCCATGAATTGCAGCATGGCCGCTCGGTCAAGGCCGGCATTGGCACCGCTTGAGTACGAGTCGGATTTGGCGCGCGGACGCGGCAGACCCTCTGTCCGTAATGTGTCCTGCAGCGAGTACCCATTCCAATTGAAGGCGGGGTTGGGAGTTTGCTGGAACGCAAATTGATTTGGCTGTGGTGACTGCTGCATCTGCGATCCGGACTGCTGCTGCTGCTGTTGCTGTTGTGCCTGTTGTTGCTGTTGATGTTGCTGCGCCTGCTCGCCGAACATGCGCGAGAAGCCGGTATGATCCTGCATGCTCCCTTGCCGGTCGTGCCGCTGGCCATTCGAACCATCGAACCCTGAAGAGGTGGCGGTCCCTTGTGGTCCGCGCTGTCCTTGCCATTGCTGGTTCGCCTGGTTGACCTGGGCGGCACGCTTGAGCGCCGCGTCAAACATGCCCCGCCCGTCCTTGAGACCGCTGATGGGCGTGCTCGGCTGCACGAAGATCATTGGCCCATCGGCGTTGGGCCCGATGGGACTGATGCCAGCCATGCCGGACAAGTGGTCGAGTGCCGGGTTTGCCGGCGGCAGTAACCCACCCATGGCGGTCTGACCAGCTAGATTGACGCCTGTGCTACCAGAGCTGGCGGGCGGGTTGTCGGGCTGAGCGGTGATAATGGGCGGGAGCGCCGGTGTTGGCGACGGATGGTTAGGTATCACGAGAGACGGTGGCGACTGCGGTTTGTGCGAGAAGGGCGACCCGGACTTAGACGAGCCTGAGCGTGGGAAGCCCGCTTGTGCCTGGTACGGCGAGTGACTCTGCGCGCTTGGGGTCGGCGCATTCGGCAGAAACGCCTGGTTCTGCTGCTGCTGCAGGTAGTTCGGCTGGTCAAAGCTCTGCGGCGATGGGTTGGCGGATGGCGGCTGGGACAGTCTAAGCTCATCAGCGCATGCACTCTCAACGTCGGATCTGTAAGGGGCAGACGTACATTCTCTCCAGCTCGGCATTGAAGTCCTGCTCCTCGCCACCGGTCACCAGCCACTCCGTCCCTGTCTGCGCATTGGCGCCGTTGCCGTACCCCACCGGATTTGCCTGACTCAGAAAGTCCGTCTCCCATCGGATCGCCTGCGCGACGCCGCCCATATTGGTATCCGGCACGAAGGGCGAGTCCGGGTTGAAAGCGCGATACGGCTCGCTGCTGGTTGTTGCGGTCGACGGGCCGTCAAACGTGAATGCAGCCGATGCAGGAGTTGCCTGGGCACTACCACCGAGGGAGTCGGCCCCGCCTGTAATGTAAGACGGCCCCGCTTCGTGAGCAAGCATGTCGGTGGGGACCTCGTTTCCCCAACCTGGCTGTTGCTGGCGAAAGCTTGATTGCATTCCGTGATACGGCGTCGAGGCGCTGCCCGACCCGGAAGCGTACGCTTGTGGGTCGTACGACATCCCTCCTACGCCGTTACCGCCGTTGAACCCCTGCGATAAGGGGTGTGGCCGTTGCTGCTGCTGTTGCTGCTGCTGCAATTGCAGCCGTTCTTGACCTTGAGCCTTCGGGTCGGTTGACAGCAAGGTACTGGCGAAAGGGATGGGGATCGAATCTTGCCTCATTGTGCTGGATGCACTGTCGGTACGATGCGGTCTGCCGTCCGAGCCCCCGTATGGGCCATTGCCCGCTACTCCGGATGGGTCCTTTCCATGGCGAAGGCTGCGAACCGAGCCGTTGCTTCCTCTCCGGTGCAATGAGGGCGGCTCGTCTGTGAGCGGGACGTCTGCGCCCGAGATACGGTTCGACGGACCGCCAGCGAGATAACCTCCCGCTAAAGTTCCGAAGGCGTTCTGCCCCGTCTGGTGCTGCTGGCTGCTGCCGCCGCTGCCGCCTGCAGCGCCAGACCCAAAGCCGTCCGAGCCAGATGACATCTGGCGCGACGGCCCGCCGCGCTGCTGCTGATCGAACAGGTCATCGAATGTCGGCGGCGAGCTTGTCATGATGACGCGCGACTGAGCAATCTAGGCGGTTCCGCGCCCAGAAGAAGGAAACAGTCTTCAAAGGAACGGCCAGTCGTCCGCGAGGCAAACTCTCCTGTCTATCGATGGGGACGGAAACGTTGTGATGCGTAATCGCGCTGACCGGTCCAGAGACGCCCTGACCTGAGACGGGATAGCGATCGACCGACGAGTGATGCGAAGAAGGAACAGATCGAGCCGAAAGCAAAGCAAAGCAAGGTTTATTATTGACAAGAAGGAATCGCTCCGAAAGCCGAGCGCCGTTGGCTTGCACGCTCGCTCGGAGGACAGCCGCTGTGCCGTTCTCCGCCAGGGATGAGGTCAGTGCCGGTCCGGCGGTCGGGTGGGTGGCGATTTGCTCCCGCGTGGCAGGTGGGTGTTCTTCGGCACCATCATCCAAAGCCGACCGCATCCGTACATATCCTTCCAAGGAAGACAGGTGGTAGTTTTGATTGCGCTGAAATGCATATGGGTGGGAGACTTGGCATCCGAATCGGATGGCCATTTTGGAGCAATAGCAGTTTCGCTGCCTCGTCAGGATCAAGTAGGCTCTTGGGCGTGATCACGACCCTGACGCGTGCCTCGGCACCTAGGATTCACGACGGCTGCCACATGTCGTTGACATACGGGCCACGAGCGTGAGTCATGATATGCATTATAGGACAACTGATGTACGTCTCGCCGTGCGAGAGAGTGTGGGTAGAACGAGCTACTGGCCCGGTGATGCTGATTGGTGACGGTCGTGACTGGCCGTCTTGTAGAGAGGGCTGAATGCGGTATGCCTTCGAATGGCATGTGTATCGCTGCGGATGGGACTATGGGCGAGTAGGCCTTCATAGAGAGTTGGCCTCGACCACAGCGGCGTTCTTCTCCAGCGATCGGCGAGCCTTTTTCGCTTTCAATGATCAGCTCGACTTCTCTCGCTGCTCTGCTCGCAAAACTCACGCTGCTGAGTGAGAGACTTGTCGGTCCGGTAGCTGACCCGTGCTCGGGGCTGCAGACCGACTTTAACGCCAGCACTGCGTCGCTCGAAAAGCAGGTCGCCGGTCTCTGGCCGGCTGGCTAGCCGCCGCGCGAGCGCCTCCATGTTGCTGTCGGTGCCGATCGGCGCGGCAGACACAGTGCAGACAAGGGCGAGGCACAGAGCGACCAGGAGGAAGAGGGAGCGGAACATTTTGGTGACGCTCGCGGAGGCTGGGGGTCGGCGGATGATCAGGAACAATGCGGAGTGGCGATCTGAGTTGACTTTCGATACGCGCTGGGTATGTCTGGAGCTCGCGCAAGAAGAAATCACAGGACTTCGGTCACCAAGAATCGATGAGGAGAGATGTAGACAGAGAGAGGTGCGAGAAGTGGGAGATGGCCGCCTTCGAGGCCTCATCAGCTTTTTATGACCAGCGGCTAGCGAAGCCGATGTATTTCGTGACGCTATGGGCTCAAAGAGAAGCCACGATCCCTCTGCGGGAGGCACCCGGACCCTGGTTTCCGCACGGGTATCGCGCGCATCGCCCATGTCACCTCCCTCGGCGGGCAAGATGGCCTACGCCGCCTGGACCAACGACGATCGAACCTTGGGCCATTCATGCGAGACAGGATTGCGAAGGGCTGGGTCGAGCGTGCGGTATGTGCGGATGACCGGGCCCTCCGCCCGCGGGCCGACTGGGTCGGCGCTCGCTCGTCCCGGCTGAGCCACCGGCCAGCGACCCGAGCCCAGCCCTGCTGGAGGACATTAATATCTGTCCAATGAGCACTATGGTGAACGAGCCCAGACGCCGAGACAGGCAGGTCCCGTCAAAGCGTCCCGTGTCCGGCTCTCGAGCGCCATAGCCGTATGCGTTGCCATAAGAGCGGGACGGGCGGGACGACCATTAGAGTTTGAGCGGGATCGGTCGGACCAGGCAGAATCCGAAAGGTGTGACGGCATCATTGCAAAACTCGGAGAAACACAATGGCTGTTGAACAAGACGAGCTTATGTAATACGGGCGGCAATAGTATCTGTAGCAGAGACTCTTCAGCGTTGCCGCGGCA